>CACSLK010024664.1:368645-395731 GCA_902706635.1 Striga hermonthica | reverse complement strand
CTCAACAGACTTTGTCCCGCCGTCGTCTAGTACTTCGACCATACTTTCGATGCGTGGGAAGAGGTGGTGGAGGGGTCTGAGTTTGCGGGAAAACTCGACCGCGAGGCGATGCGGCGTGCACTTCCCGACCCCGATGGCTATGAAGGTGACACTATCCCTTCCGGATGATTACCCTTGGTGGTCCGGCCTCGAGGCCAAGGCCATTCAGGTCTCCAAGCTCTCTTATCAGTTGGAGGCCCCTCCTACTCCCTCAACTGATCCGACTGGACTACCTCATCCACGTGGGAATAATCTTGACGAAGAGGTCCAGGAGATTGATGTCTAGGGTCTTTTGGAGGCGGTCGCCCCCTTTTCTTTTTTTTTTCTTTTTTTTTTTTTATTTTTCAGAGCTTCGCTTTTGACTTTTTTTATTGTCGCTCTCGATCTATTTTCAAAATGTAAAGGTCGAGACGATTCTATTGTAATGATTTCATTATGAATAATATCATTTTCCCCATATCTCGTCATTTTTCTTTTCTTCCTGCATTACCGTAAATGCTTAGTAATTAGGGTGGGCCTTCTTCGATTTTGATATCTTGAGTGTATTTTTTTTCGTTGTCTAAATCAACTTCGTAGTTATTAAAATTGATTTTGTAGCCTTAGGCTTCGCAGTCGTAGGCTTCATAGCCTTGTCGAGATTCTACTCGAGTTACAACTTCTTAGTTGTTCAAAATTGACTTCGTAGTCGTAGGCTTCATAGCCTTGTCGAGATTCTACTCGAGTTACAACTTCTTAGTTGTTCAAAATTGACTTCGTAGTCGTAGGTTTCATAGCCTTGTCGAGATTCTACTCGTGTTACAACTTCGTAGTTGTTCAACAATCGACTTCGTAGTCGTAGGCTTCATAGCCTCGTCGAGATTCTACTCGAGTTATCACTTTGTAGTTTATTTAAGTTCACTACTATAACATGTTAAATTATTTTGAAGTTCTTAAGAAAGTTTGATTCTTCGAGTAGGCATGATAGGGTCAACATAATGAAATATAAAGGACAACTGAAACATAAATTCGAAGTTTATTTCATTACTGAATTTGATTTGAGCGTTGTTCAGTACAAAAAAGTGCAAGACATAAATTCAAAACGTAAATTCGACCATTAAGCGTAAAAGCGCTTGAGATGGGTCACATGCCATGATCGAGGCAACTGTCGACCTTCTCCATCTTCGAGCTCGTATGCTCCTCTCTCGAGAACCTTTACGACTGTGAAAGGGCCCTCCCAATTAGCTTCAAGCTTTCCGACGTGCTTTAGGGCGTCAGCTCGCTTGAGGACGAGGTTACCGACTTGGAAACATCGGGTTTGAACTTTCTTGTCAAAAGCTGCGCGCATCTTTTTCTTGTACTCAACGGATCGCACCCATGCTTCCTCACGCCCTTCCTCGATTAAGTCGAGAGCTTCTTTGGCCATTTCCTCGTTTTTTTCTTGCTCAAAGTATGTTGACCTGTGCAAACTTAGTGAAATTTCTACTGGCAAGAGGGCATCCATCCCATATACCATACTGAATGGTGATTGGCCTGTCGAGCTTCTCGGCGTAGTCCGGTATGCCCATAGAACAGTGGTTAGCTCATCAATCCAGGCTCCCAACGCTTTCTCCAATCGCTTCTTTAGCCCCTGCAAGATGGTTCTATTCGTAACCTCGACTTGCCCATTGGCTTGAGGGTGAGCGACCGAGGCGAATCTCTGTTTGATCCCCATATCAAGGCACCATGCCTGGATTCGCTTGCCCTGAAACTGAGTTCCATTGTCTGAAATTATTATCTTCGAGATTCTGAATCGACAGCAGATGTTGTTAAATAGGAACTGGATCATTTTTTCCTCGGTAATTTTTGCCAGCGGTTCTGCTTCGACCCATTTGCTAAAGTAGTCGACCGCGACTACCAGGAATTTTCTTTGTCCGGTCCCCATTGGCAAAGGTCCCACCAAGTCGATTCCTCATTGAGAAAAGGGATCGGGCAGTTGATTGTTGTCATGGTATCAGCGGGGATATAAGGGATCGGGCCGTGATGCTGGCATCTCTCGCATCCTTTTACTAACTGTTCGGCCATTCTCCTAATTTTCGGCCAATAATAGCCAGCCCGCAAAATTTTTCCAGCTAAAGCCCGAGACCCGACGTGAGCCCCACAACATCCTTCGTGGACTTCCCTCAAGACATAATTCCTTCATCTTCGGAAATGCATCTTAGATGGGGCCCGACATATGACCTCTTGTAAAGCACCCCTTCAATTTCAAAATATTTACTCAAGTATCGAGCGGCTTTTTCGGCTTCTTCTTATCTCCGGTAGGTACTTTCTTTTCCAAAAGCTCGCGAATCGACCTCCTCCAATTGCTCTTCTCCTCGACCTCCATCGTTTCACCTAGGACACTCCTTTCCAGATTCATGGTGGTAATGTGGTTTTCCATCTTCCCCTCATTTGAACTGGCTAACTTGGCAAGCCAGCGGCTCGTTTGTTCTCCTCTCGAGGGACTTGGGTCAGCTCGAATTTTTTCAAGCCTTACACCAGGCTTTGAACTTCCTCAACATACTTCTGAATTCTGTCTTCTTTTACTTCACAGTTCCCCATTACTTGACCAACGACAAGTTGTGAATCGGAGTGTGCGGCGATTTCTGTTGCTCCACCACCAATTGCAAGCTGAATTCCTTTAATCAATGCCTCGTATTCTGCTTCGTTATTTGAGGCTTTGAAACCCATTCTAATGGCGAAATCGAGTTGCTCGCCTTCAGGAGTTATGAGTAAAATTTCTAAGCCAGACCCCTTGGCCGCCGAAGTTCCATCGACATGCATCATCCATTTCTTCTCTTCTCTGTTAGTTCCTTCTTGGATAAAGTCAGCTAAGGCTTGGGCTTTTATGGCTCGTCTTGGTTCGTATTTGATGGAGTATTCACTTAACTTGACTGCCCATTTCATGAGTAGGTCCGACACCGTAGGTCGATCCAGAGTTTCTCAAGCTGGAAGTTCATCCTCACTACTATCACGTGATTCAGAAAATAAGGCCTCAATTTTCTAGCTGTTATCACCAATGTCAGGACAACCTTCTCGACTTCGGGGGTATCTCATCTCCGCACCTTGAAGTACCCGACTGGTATAATAAATCTGCTGTTGGGCTCCTCGTATCTCCCTTAGTAATACTGAGCTTAAGGAGATTATCCCTACTAAAATGTAAAGCACCAGCTCGTCACCTGGTTCTGGTTTTGTTAACAACGGCAATTCGCTCAGAAACTCTTTCAGTTTTTTGAACGCTACTTGCGCCTCGTCACTCCATTGAAAGGCCTTCTTTTTAAGCAACTTGAAAAATGGAAAACTTTTCTCCGCCGCTCGAGCAATGAACCTGCTCAGGCCAACGATTCGGCCCGTCAAGACTTGTACTTCTCTGATATTTCTAGGTGCGGCCATGTCGAGTATAGCCTTCACCTTATCTTTATTTACTTCGATGCCTCTTTCAGTCACGACATAACCTAAGAACCGCCCCGCCTTTACTCCGAAAGCGCACTTACTCGGGTTTAGCTTCATCCTAAATGTTCTCAATGTCTTAAATGTTTCCCTTAAATCCTCTATGTGTGAGATCGAGGACTTGCTCTTCACCAGGATATCGTCTACGTATACCTCCATATTTCGCCCGATCTGTGATTTAAACATTCGATCCATTAACCATTGGTACGTTGCCCCCGCGTTTTTAAGCCCAAAGGGCATGACGACATAACAATATGTCCTCTTGTTCGTCACAAAACTAACTTTGCTTTGATCTTCGGGGGCCAGCGGAATTTGATGATACCCTTGGGACGCGTCCATCATACTTAGCAATTGACAGCCAGCCGTGGAGTCGACTAGCTGGTCGATTCTTGGCAAAGGGTAGTGATCTCTTGGGCATGCTAAGTTCAAATCGCGAAAATCAATGTACATATGCCATTTATTCAACGCTTTCCTCACCATCACAGTGTTCGATATCCATTCAGGGAATTGAATTTCTTTGATATGTTTAGCTTTCAGTAACTTTTCTACCTCGACCTCGATTGCTTTATCAATTTCTACTCCATGATGCCGAAGTCATTGCTTTACAGGCTTTTTGAGGGGGTCGACGTTAAGTTTGTGCTCCATGACATCAGGGTCGATTCCCGTTAATTCTTCAGGGGAAAAGGCAAATATGTCTCTGAATTCTTTCAACAATCCCACCAACTGTCTACGCAATTCATCCTCCAACTCTCTCCCGACTTTGGTGGTCTGCTCCTTTCTTTCCCCGATTTGAATTTCCATCAATTCTCCATGCGGCTCAAGGTCGCTTTCCCTTGGTCTCTTTTCACTCGACATTGGCTTTTTTCCTTCCTTTACTTCCGCTCGTTGGTTTGTTTTCACTGCTATCTGGTAACAAGTTCTCGATAACTTCTGGTCTCCTCGGGCCTCCCCTACTCTATCTCCAATGGGGAATTTTAGCTTCATGTGATAGGTCGACACCATTGCTTGGAATGTGTTGAGCATTGGCCTTCCCAGAATCACATTATAAGCTGACTCAACGTCGACTACAACGAATCTCACCATGTTTACCTTCCTTAAGTCACCTTCCCTCAGGACGACGGCAAGCGTGGTTTCTCCTAGGGGTGCGACTTCTGAGCCGTTAAACCCAAAAAGTGAGGTGTGTAGGGGCGTGAGCTCGATGTCGAGTTCCATCCATTTGAGACAGTCGTAAAAGATCACATTCACTGAACTTCTTGTGTCGACAAAGATCCTCTGTACTTCATAGCCTGATATTTGAGCAGTGATCATCAGAGCATCATTGTGAGGTCTCTCGACCTCTCCCACATCCGCTGGCCCGAAATTCATCACGGGACCGTTCTCCTCGACCTGCTGCACTTCAGCTTTCTCGTGGTGGCCTCAAGCATATGCCTTTCTGGCTCGATGTGAATCTCCATCAGTCGGCTCTCCGAATATAATATGAATTGTTCCTCTTTTCTGAGGAAGCTCCTCCTTGTCGGGTGTTCTCGCCCTCTTGCGGGGGCTCTTACTTATTTCCCTTCGCCGACTAGTCCTCTCTCGATCCTTATAAATGAACTCCTTCAGATGGATGGCCTTGATTAGTCTTTCAATCTCATCCTTGAGGTGTCTACAGTCGTCAGTGTTGTGCCCATAATCCTTGTGGAACCGACAATACAGATTGCTTTAGGGCTTTGTCGGTCCATCCTTCTTCGTCCGAGGCCATCTGACGACATTTTCGCGGATCTCTTTCTCTATTACCTCCAATATCCTTGCATTCGAGGCCAACAGGGGGGTATATTGAGTCGTCCTCCATCCCCTTGATCGCCCCTCCCTTTCTAACTTCGGGGATCCCTTCCTTTCTACCACGTGCTTGGTTTTCTATCCTTCTTCTCATCCCGGGATTCAGTCTTTGCTTTGGCCGCTTGCAGAAAGTCAGCTTCGGCTTCCTCGACATTCATGTATTTGGCACATCTTCCTAAAACCTCAACGAACGTCTTCCCGGGTCGTTTTGCTAAGGAGTTTCAGCACAATCCTGGGAGGAGTCCTCTAGTGAGTCCACCCGACTTGATTTCCTCAGTGGCCGAGGGGACGTCGACGCACGCCCGCGTGTATCTCGCCACTTAATCCCTCAATGATTCTCATTCCTTATGTTGCATGCCTATCAGAGTAAGGTAAGATTTCTCTTGGGCCTTCACACTTACAAATTGGTTTAGAAAACTTGAGCTAAATCCGTCAAAGTCCCTGACGGCTCCCGGGGGCAATTGATGAAACCAGTCTTGCGCAGGTCCTCGCAGAGTCGTCAGGAACGCTCGACATTGAACAGGGTCATTGTAGCGGTGCAGTACTGCCATGTTTTTAAAACTCCTCAAATGTCAAGAGGGATCAGTCGATCCATCGTACCAGATGTTAAGCTCTCTGAACCCCTGAGGCAAGTCGGCGTCTAGAATATTTTGCGAAAAGGGGTGTCCTCTCGAGCTCCCCATTTTTCTCCCCTCGACTCGAGCCTGCAGATCTCGCACCTGAGCTAGCAACTGCTTGAGAGTGTTGTTCCTTTCTTGTGGATTGACAGTTCTGACAGAAGACTCCTCTTCGTTCGCCCTTCTACTCTGTCTTTCGTGGGACTGGGCTTGCTGCTCACGCTCCGGGGGAAGCTGTTCGATTCGAGGTTGCTCGACCCTTGGCTGGTCGATTCTGGGCTGGTCTACTTGCGTCTGTTTGAGTTGGGCCGCTACTGCCTCTGCGATCATCCTCTGCATCTCGCTTCTCGTCATGGTTAGCATTTGTTCCTCAACTTGGGGTGGCGGCCTTGTTTCCTGCTAAAGTCGCCCAGGCTGTCTCCCCAATCTCAGAGATGTTTCGGTCGATGCATGACCATCAACTTCTTCGCTCGTGTCCTTCACGTGACTGGCCTCCCCTTGAGTGAGCACTGGGACCTTGACTCCAGATGGGGTGACAGGTGTCTCCTCCCCCATACGCGCTCCTGACGGCGCATGTGTTCCGAACGGTGGGAAACCAAGCACTTGGAGAGGTGGCCTGGGGTTGGGAATCGGCAGAGGTCGCTTGTCAGCCCACGTTGCCCTGAAATCCTCATTCAAATTCTTCTGCAGTCCTTCCTTCTCAGCCATCAGAGACAGATCAAAGCTAGGTGTAAAGCTCTTAATTCCTAAAAGAACTCCCCACAGACGGCGCCAAAATGATGGGTCTCCTCTCAGATCTGACGTGAACTGATGGAAAACCGCGCAGATTTGAAATGAACTGATGGGAATGAGCTCAGATCTGGCTCGATAGCCTTCGAACCGTTGCCGAACCGCGAGAAGACCTACAAGAACTCAACGCCGAAGGGATTTCCGGTGTAGAGCCTCCGACGCTCAAGTCAGTATGTGAAAGAGATGAAGAGAGCTGCTCTGAGAGAGCAGCAACTATAATGGAGGAGAGTATGGAATGAATGGGAGTTATGGTTTTGGGGTTACCTCAGCTCCTTTATATAGAAGCAAGACACTTACCTGAAGTTCCCAAAATGCCCTGGCCGACTTATCGGAAATGCCCAAAATACCCTGGTCGGTTCACATTCCGTTCCTCTCCTAATCAGCATTTAGATTCCTTCTTATCCTTATTAGCTTCCTTCTTATCCTTGACAGCTTTCCTATGATATATCGAAATATACCGGATCGTCGGGGATCTATAAGCCTCGGGACTTCCCCAGTCGACTCGGGATACCAACTCGAGTCGAAGGGGTCATCTTCAGTCATCGGTAGACCCTGATGCGCTCATCCATCCTTCCGGGAAAGTCGACTTATTCTAGTCGACACGTGGAAGTCGACCGAGAGACGCCTGGACCCCTGACTAGAGATATCGTAGGGAGTCTTCGGAGAGAGTCGACTTTGGCTAAGTCGACTCGGTAATCTCTGAACCGTGATAGTATAAACCGATATACGATAGTATGGCTATATCACTTGGTTACCACAGACTGCAACCAAATACAACCAAATACATAACTTCTTGATTAAAATAAAATTGCAGTACATAAAAATAAAAAATAGAATAAGTAGAAACAACATTTTCACCTTCTCTAACTTCTTCTCTTTCTCTTTCTCTATCACGATCTCCTCTTCAATTTCTCGCTTTCGATCTCCATCTTAACAGCTGGTTCTTGAACATTATCAACAGCTGCTTCTTGAACACACACATGCTGCACATCAACTGTTGATTCAACAGGAACATCAGAAATTGACTCTTCGACAGACACCTCAACAAATGGTTCGTCAGCAGAAACTTTGAAATGAACTTCATCCAAAATTGGCTCTTCGACAGACACTTTCAAAGGAGCTTTATCAGAAGTTGGCGCTCCACCCGAAACATGAGCCTCAGCAGCTGATTCCTCAACAGACACTTCAACACCAACAGTAGGAATTGTGCTTTCACCTTGAATATCATCAACATTTGGATCTTCAGAAAATTGCTTAGAAATATTAAGAACATCCTCCCAACTCCTGTCACTTTCTTGGGACAACCCCATTCCCAAATAAAAACTTAGAATATCAACCATTGTCTTTTCATATTGAGCTTTCTTTTCAATGGCACGCTCAACCTTCTCGATTACTGCAATAGTTTATGAATTATTCCAGAAAGCATTTATTTCCTCACTGTCTTCATAATCAACTGTAGAAGGTCTTTGCGAAGATTCAGGATTCTCAAGATTGGAAGAAATGAGATTCTTGGTTGCTTCATGAATCTTCATGTAATTCCCATCAGTTGTCACCTCCACAGGTGCATATTGAAGCAACGAAATCACATCAATAACATCAGTGGCCAAACATGCAACTTTGCTAAGAAGCTTTGATCTGTACACTTATAAGCAAATAAGCATTCAAAATCAACTAAATATGCATCCCAATAGGTGTACAAATGCAACATATAAGAACTAAACATGCACAACATATGAACTAAGCATTATCCATAACAAATATGTAACTAGTATGAACTAAATATGCAACTCGCATCAACTAAATATGCAACTAATATAAAATAAATATGCAACTCGCATCAACTGAATATGCAACTTAGATGCAACTCATATCAACTAAATATGCAACTAATATAAACTAAATATGCAACTCGCATCAACTAAATATGCAACATAAATCAACTTATATCAACTAAATATGCAACTCATATGAACTAAATATGCAACTCACAAGAACTAAATATGCAACTCATATCAACTAAATATGCAATAACAACCAATTAAATATACAACTCATAACACTAAGTATGCAACTTATATGAACTAAATATGCAATACGTAAGAACTACATATGCACCTGATATCAGCTACACATGCAACAAAAACCAAACAAAGAAATAACAAACCTGTACAGGATCATCAGAAACATTCTTTAATTCAGGTTTCTTGAACTGCAAAGGCGGAATCTCCTTCGGTTCATCAACAAATCCCCGTCCAAAACCACCAACCTTAATTTCTTTAGAGCATCATCGACGGAGAATCTCACAATTCCATCCAACAAACGAAGGCACACTCCTTGGAAGAACATGTCGTTCATAAATCACTACACGATCAACATATAAAACCTGCGTTTTGACAAAATAAATAAATAAATAAATAAAAATATCAAAGAATAACAATCTAAACAAATTTATAACAAATAATATAGGGATGGATACTTACCACAAGAAAAAGAACAAGACCATTAAATTGAGATTTCTTATTACTCTTGTGCCAATGATCACTCTTTGATATAAAGTTCTGGATGATGTAGTCGCACCACTTCAACTCAAATACAGATGACAAATCAAAAATAGACTTGAAAAAAAGAGGATTCACATATCCATACTGATTTGTTCCCACAATCAGACAATCCACAAGAGCAAGAAAATGTAACTTGAACCACCCATCTATTCAACAAATCACACTCCTCAGATATTTTTTTCTTCTCAATAGGCTTATCACCATTGGGAAAGCCTAGAACACGCAGAACATCCACAGATGACACATGAATACTTCTTCCTTTCCCAAGATCAAGCTGGCAACTAACAGGATCAAAATTTGACAACAACCAGTGCACCAACTGAGTCGGAAATTCCTTGATTTGGAGATGAAACAGACATCCAAACCCCATCGTCTCAACAACTATTCGTTGTTGTTGGTTAAAAGATTTCATAGCATCCACTAGGATCTTCGGAGAAGAGCGAGTTATCACTTTTGGGAAGGGATTATTAATATCCGACTGACCTTCTGTGCCATCAGTAAGCAAGAAAATATCATCAATATCTTGGTTAGTTCTTTTACGCTTGGTACTCTTAACGCGAGGCATACTTCAAGAATATCTGTCTTACAATAACACAAAAATGAAATAAATTATAACCAAGTACATATGCAACTCATATGAACTAGATATGCAAAATCAACCAAATAAATATGCAACTAATATGAACTAAAAATGCAACAACAACCAACTATATAGCAACATTGTAGATATGGACACGTCAAGCACTAATATATTTACTATCTAGCGTCATACAAGAACTAATATAGCAATAGGTAAATATGAACATATCAAGCAACATTTGATAACTAATTAAGCAGGAAATATAAACAATATATGCATACTTTATTCACTAATATAGCAGCAATACAAAGAGTGATGTCCTGCAAACAGTCTAAAACTAAAAATGCAAAAAACATACAATATTTATGCATCGTACAAGCTCTAATACAGAGACGAGAAACAACAAAATGTTCTCAACAGTTCTAGCACAAAAAACAACTAAATATGCATAAAAATATACTATTTATGCAATTTTCATAAACTAAAATAACATAAATTAACAATAAAAACAAACAATGTATTGTTCGCAACAGATTTAGCACAAAAAACAACGCCGTTGCATGAATATTATACTATCTATGCAGCAGTCATAAACTAAAATAGCAGCAAATAGGGTTTAACAAAAAAAAAAAAACACAACACAACTAAAAATAGTTTTTCGTTTTTTATATTTACTTGAAGAACAATGAAATCACCAAATACAGAAGATTACAAGTATTGCGAAGATATACACCCACAAACATAACCTAAAAAATCAAAAACATTACTGGAAAGTAAATAAAAACAAATATACTCACCAACTTGCGAGAAATTAGAAGATAACTGAAACAAAAACCGAAACCGAAGAACAAATGATGAAAGACAAGCGGAAATTGAATCTGCAAAGCTTCGGAAATGAAGACGATGTTGAGAGAGAGCGTCGAAAAATGACGATGATGAGAGAAAGCGTCGGAAAATGAGAGAATATAGGGAAACGAAAAAACTGCAATGATGAGAGAGAGCAGATAGCATCGAGAACTGGGAGAAGACGGAAAGTTTCAAAATGACGGGACAACCTAAAACCGCGAACCAACTAATATATTTAAGAGGCTGCTACTGACCGTCAGATTTGGCGAGAAATAAATGGCTGAGATTGGGTCTCACGTACACACTTTAAATATGTGTACTCATTGGATCCAATCCCTATATATATGTTTTTTTTTTCATTTTTTTTTATTTTTTTTTAAATAAAACTATGTATATATGTTTATATAGTAAATATTATCATGAGACACTTATTATTAACACTTAATTTTATAAATTTTATACACAAAACATTTAATTTTGTTACTTTTATGTATATTTATATGACAAAAATACTCTATATATAATTTTATAAATTTTAAAAGTAATTATCCGGTTCACCAATTGACCTGGTCACCCAACGGTTGAACCGGTGACCCGATGACCCGATGACCTGGAGACCTGTCCGAGTCGATTACCGGACCGAGTTTAAAAACTATGGTACAAACTTTTTTCTACGTACTTGATTGGACAAATTTGATACATTTAAACTTGGAGAATTTTTAGACAGTGTGAATGACTCATGAGAGTTTTTTTGACAACAATGTTATTATCGAAGAAGCTACTTTCATGTCCAGACTCAACCGAATGACCTACTCACTTTAAGAGTTAAAATCTAATGTTTGTTACAATGCAACTTTAGCACTAATCTATTGTGTGACCATAACTAACGAGTGATTTCAAATTATGTTTCAGTTGAATTTTAACATTATTTGAATTTTATATCTAAACTACGGATGAGGCATGGAAATAAAATAAAATTTTGCTCCATGTTTAATAACAACTCAGTGTGGATATTAATATTATCAAAATAGCCGTAATTGTCATTCTTTTTGTTATACACTATAAGAACAAATAATAGCAAGATAACTATAAACTAAAACTAATACTTAGTCAACATACTTTTGCACCATACCACACAACTCGATTATATATTAATTGCATATTTAAATATAACAAAAATTGAGCCGGTTGTGCTGTGCACGGCTGGTAACACACTAGTAACTTTAATAGCAAATTTAGATTAAAATACTGACCATAAATAAAATAAATAAAATAAATAAATAAATTACATATCAAAGATCTTTGTTTGTGTACATGTTTACATCGAAAAAGCTCCTACTCCCGAAAACTCGAAACCCTACCCCAAATTCGCCCCTCTTCACAGCTCGCTCGATTTGCCTCTCCCGTCGACGGCATCTTCCCGGCCAGGGGTCGTCCTTGACCGCCTGGCCCTCTCCTGGTATGAGCGGCTCTGTTCACGCCTCAGATGCTCCGCGACAGTGGTCCGATCAATTGACGGCAGGGTGATTTTGGTTGGCAGCGGCGGTCCCTCGGTTCGACGACTTACAGGTGTTTCGAGCCTCTTCTCAATTACTTGTGGGAGTCGCTTAGTGGAGGTTTGTCCGGTCTCAATTTCGCCTCTCCTTTTGTCGATTGGGTGTTTCTCCGGCGGGCTCGCCTGCTCCGGTGGGGCTGGGCTTCTGTTGTCGGAATTCTGAGGTTGGCTAGGGTGGTACTCGTACCGAGGGAGGGGTCCGGGCTCCGGTTGCTGCGGCTCGTCAGTCGCGGAGATTGGGGCTAAGGCGCGACCTTCCTTTGGGCGAGCCCATTTGCCTAGTGGTGTTAGGCGGCGGGGGACATGGTTCTTTCGAGCTTGTCGAGTTCGGGTGGCCGGTGTGAAGGTTGGCTGCGGTTCTTTCGGTTGAGGATGAGTCGATTCTGGGATCGATTCAGGGCTCGGTGTCTTCTACTGTATAGGCATAATGCAGTTTCGGTAGCAGATTCTCGGGCTAGGATCCTTCTTGTGTCGATCGTCCACTGCTGGTTGGGTTTGTCTGATCGCTGGGGGAGGGCTCTGTTTTTTTTTAGGTTGTTTTTTCATGTTTTTGTGTTTGTTTTGTTTGTGTTTGTGTTTGTGTTTTAGGTTTGAGCTGTTGGCCTCTGTGCACCCGGGTGTCAAATTTATTATCCTGTTGGGATCTGACACTCGGGTATTACTCCGGTTGAGATCTTTGAGTTGTTTTAGATTACTCCGGTTGAGGTCTTTTGAGTTGTTTTAGTTGTTTGTTTGTGTGTTAGTTTAGTTGCGAGTATTTATTCTAGCATTGCTAGCGGGATTCTAGGCGGTCTTCTAACCTGTCCTTCCACTTTATTCTCCCTTTAGGAGCTTTGTATCTTTTTTCGCACCTTTGATTTATTATAGTTTCTCTATCGTTAAAAAAAAAAAAATATGTTAGTTTGTCCCAACTCCAATATTCCCATCTACGCCCTAGTTTTAATTATTATTTTTTTAATCCCGTGTTTCGCGATCGTATTTCGCCCAGTTTGGAAGGAGTAACTGCGTAGGAAGAGGAGATGGTGAAGGTGCGGATGAACACCGCCGACGTGGCGGCGGAGGTGAAGTGCCTCCGCCGCTTGATCGGTATGCGGTGCTCCAACGTGTACGATCTCTCACCGAAGGTCAGTATAATGAGCGTTTATTTGTTTTTTCTGTTTGAAAACTTGAGCTGACTCTATTGGGTAAATTAGTCGCTCTGTATGATTACTGTTTGATATGTTGAACGTTTCTAAATTGTATTGTAGACATATGTGTTTAAGCTGATGAGTAGCAGTGGGGTGACGGAGTCGGGTGAGAGTGAGAAGGTTTTGCTGTTGATGGAAAGTGGTGTAAGGTTGCATACAACAGAGTATATGAGGTGAGGTTCTGGAACTCAGTTTCAATTCGCTGTGTGCAGTAAGCATGTGCAAGTAAAGTTTGGAGATTTTTGAAGAAAAATAATCCAAATTTTGGCCAATTTTTTTGGGATTAGGGGATTGGGGGTTTATACTCGGTGGTATATCTTCAGTTAAGAGTTAAGGAAGCGCAAAAAGATTTTGATGTGACCGACTAAAACGTTCAATCTTTGGAGTGTTGTTGGATTGCCATTGCACTGTATTTGTGCAAGACGTTAGAGAATATCTCATACAGTTCCTTGGAACAACTATGATGCACATTCAGTATTGAAGGGGTTTATGGGAGGAGTAAATTATTTTTGTTTCACAGAACTTCTGCGCTTCTTGCTTAATGCAATTCTATTGTATTGCCTAACCATTATATTCAATGGACTTGTGGCTCAGGTTGATTTCCAACTAGGTCACTGTTTATGTAAGTTGTAATGTGACATCAATATGATTAGAGGATAAAGTATATTATAGTCTTGAAAGATGAGATGTTCATTGTTTGATGTGAGCCTTCTGTCTTGTGCATTGGTTGTTAGGACTTCAGGCTGCCCCCGCTAATATACTATGCTAATATACTAGGTTTGTAGCCTATATATGAACCAATGGTGGGCAATGAATGTCTATATGCTAAATATGGAATGTTATTTCGTATATAGGGACAAAAGCATTACGCCATCAGGTTTTACCTTGAAATTAAGGAAACACATTAGGACGAGGAGGCTTGAAGATGTGCGGCAACTTGGATATGATAGGGTGTGCAATGCCTTTTAAATTTTTAACAAGTATAAACTTGTCATGTTAAAGATAGGTTTCCTGAAATGAACATTTCATGTTGTGCGCAGATAATTCTCTTTCAATTCGGGCAGGGTGTTAATGCCCACTATGTCATATTGGAGCTTTATGCCCAAGGGAATGTTATTCTTACAGATTCTGAGTTCACCGTCTTGACTCTCCTTCGTTCTCACAGGTGGGTGATCCCAATGCTTGTTTTGTTTTGTAGCATCAATTAGCATGTTTAGATTCATCAGCGGCTTGACTATTAATCGGAAGCAGCAAATGCTTTGCCAACCTTTTTATTTTATTTTTTATTTTTTTTGTAGCTTGTGTTGTTGTATCTTGGTACTTATTGTTTTCTGTAATATAAGGGATGATGATAAGGGGATTGCAATTATGTCTCGGCACCGATATCCAGTCGAACAATCTCGAATCTTTGAGCGTACAACTAGAGAAAAGATGTCAGTGGCCCTACAATCGTTGGTGGAAGCCCATAGAGACGATAATCTAGATGGCAGTGAACATGGACATGATAGTAATCATGCCCTGACACAGAAGCATGATAACCAGAGAAATGTGAAGCCTAGTCAGTCGAAGAAAAGTGATAATGCCCGTGCCAAGCAGGCAACTCTGAAAGTTGTCCTTGGAGAAGCATTGGGTTATGGACCGGCGTTGTCTGAACACATTATTTTGGATGCTGGTCTGATACCAAGTACGAAAATCAGTAAGGATATACAATTGGATGATAACACCATCCATTTTCTGGCTGAAGCTGTGTTGAGGTTTGAGGACTGGCTAGCAGATGTTATTTTTGGTGAGAAAGTTCCAGAGGGTTACATCCTGATGCAGCAAAAGAATTCGGGTAAACGGGATGGTGTTGTGTCTGAGAAGGGTACCTCTGAGAAGGTTATCATTGCAATGATCCTCTTCAGTTTGGTTTATTTATATTCAGTTTGGTTTATTTATATAGTTCTTTGAAAGGAATGTGAATATGTATTTCTTCCAGCTGTTTTTTAATATCGAGGTTGTTCGTCTGCAGATATATGATGAGTTCTGCCCTCTGCTGCTGAACCAGTTCAAATCAAGAGATTCTGTACAGTTTGAGACATTTGATGCAGCGTTGGACGAATTCTATAGTAAAATTGAAAGTCAACGTTCTGAACAACAGCAGAAGGCTAAAGAAAATTCTGCCATGCAGAGACTTGACAAGATCAAAATAGATCAGGTTCATCATTTGCAAATTCTGTGGTCATCCTAATCTTGGAAATACATTCCTCTGCATTTACTATATAAGGAATTCCTCAACTGGGCTAATCTTTAAGTACTTGCTAGCCTAGTGAGACTTGTAGATCTAAATTTGATATTGCGATGTTCATGGTGAGGTACAAGACAAGCTCAAAACTTGTAAACCTCTCCCAAACTTAAATGCTCCTCTTGAGTGCATTCATAACTCCCTTAGCCTTGCCCAATAGAAGACCTTTTTTTGCTCAGACCTCACTGTTATTATCCCCTAATAAATTAGGGCAGTAATTAAAGTTATTTACTTATATGATGAAAATAGAGACCAGAAACCAGAAACATTTAATACATGAAAAATCTTGTGATTTCTAAGTGACTAAACATGTCTATTCTTCTACAATTCTAAAAAGCACCATTTAGAAAGCCTGGAAAAGTTTCAAAGACATGTCCAAGTTCAATATTAAGTTAACATTATCTCCAAGTTTAACCCACCTGGCTGTATTCTTTGCCTTCTGGCTCATTCAACCTGCTTTTTCGTGCTAGCTGGCAATTTCGTCAATATCCACATCATTTGTTGGAAAAACTTCACTGTGTCTCAGGAAAGCCGTGTGCATGCACTAAAGAGAGAGGTTGAGCAGAGTATTAAAAAAGCAGAATTGATTGAATACAACTTAGAAGACGTAGATGCTGCCATCTTAGCAGTCCGTGTAGCTCTTGCAAATGGTATGAGCTGGGCTGACCTGGCTCGTATGGTGAAAGAGGAGAAGAAATCTGGAAACCCTGTCGCTGGTCTCATTGACAAGCTTCATCTGGAAAGAAATTGCATCACACTTCTCCTTAGCAACAATCTTGATGACATGGATGATGAGGAGAAGACACAGCCTGTAGACAAGGTAGTTAACAAAATTGGAGCCTTATAATAAAGGGTTTTAATGGATATGTCTTGTATCAACGCACTGAAGCATTAGACAGTTCTTCAAACATAACTTAAGTGAATATCTGAATAAGTGTGATGCTTGTCGTCACTGTTCCTCACGTTTTAAGAAGCATGCATACTAGCAAATTCTCATTTTCACCAACATATGTTTATGTTGACATAAATGATTTTTTATTTACATTTGATAACCTTTCTTCTAAAAAAGAAGAAAACAGCATAATAGACTTAATGCTTCGTATCTGCATTTTGCATTGTCTTTTTCAGGTTGAAGTTGATCTTGCGCTTTCTGCACATGCTAATGCTCGTCGATATTATGAAATGAAGAAGAAACAAGAGAGCAAGCAGGAGAAAACTGTTACAGCACATGAGAAAGCATTCAAAGCTGCTGAGAGGAAAACCCGCCAGCAACTTTCACAGGTAGCCCAAGGACTGCATTATGAAGTGTAGTTGTTTAAGAGCTAATGAAGTTACTAAATAATTGAATGGTCTTGGCATCCTTTTTAACCTTTAAATTATGATGCATCCATTTTGTCATTGAAACTAATACTTGCACAAGTGTTTCTTTTTGCATCAGCATGAACTTATTTCCAAGCGGTCCAGATTACTGATTGAAATGACTTCTTTTTATCTTCTTTTGCTTGTGTTTGCCTGTTTGGTGATTCATTTGACTTGAACTGAACTTAATATATGCATATATGTGCTTCTTTGGAAGAACCTAACATCAGAGTAAGAGTGACATTTAGTTTACTCTTCAGTTTATTGTTCCATACTATTTGACTTTTTTTGTCTTTTTTTTTATTGTATCTTGTCCATCTGAAATTTTTGCGCATGATTTTTTTTTTCCTACTTATCATTGGATATGTACATAACATGGTGCTTATTGAATTTGCTGATAAAATTCATTTATTAGATATGCTAAAGGATTTGCATGGTCTGTAAGGGGTGTTTGATTAATCATATTGAAATTATTACTCTTCCTAGTGATATTTGCGTAGTTTCTCTATTTTGTAAGCATTTCGTTAAACTTGGGCTGCAGGAAAAAGCAGTCGCCTCAATCACACACATGCGCAAGGTTCACTGGTTTGAAAAATTCAATTGGTTCATCAGCAGCGAGAATTATCTAGTTATCAGTGGAAGAGATGCTCAACAAAATGAGATGATAGTCAAACGCTATATGTCAAAAGGAGACCTGTAAGTAAATGTGACTCTTTCTCATACCATCTTTTTCGGGTCTTTTTCTGTCAAGTTCTTACAAGAATATATATGTATGTATTCGTCATGTTTATATATGTGACGATGTAAAGTTGGACTACATTTTTTTGTGATTAAATTGATGCTTCTGTTGTAAGCAAAATGTTACAACTTGAGATGATCAAATTCTAAGAATCATCTTAGTTATTTTACGTTTGGCAACTGTATCTCTCTACTTGGTGGAGTCCTTTGGACAGTTCTGTGCCTTTTAATGTGCAGTACTGAAAGACGGATAATTCGTTTACAATACTTGTAAAAGAATTTATCAATGTTCTGATTCTGATGTGATACAATTTTATTGTTCATTCTTTTTTTCTTTGTGCTAGATACCAGTTATCATGGATGTTTTGCAGTTTGGTAATGTGTATTAGTTTCCATGAAATAGGTATGTCCATGCGGAACTCCATGGCGCTTCTAGTACTGTGATCAAGAATCACAAACCTGAAGTCCCTGTTCCCCCTCTCACCTTGAACCAAGCTGGATGTTATACAGTAAGTGAGAATAACCATTTCCAGTTTATCAATATGACCTCAGCAGCATGTATTTTGTAACACGGCATCTCTACCGTTTGCAGGTCTGCCACAGCAAGGCTTGGGACTCGAAGATAGTGACTAGTGCGTGGTGGGTATATCCACACCAGGTCAGTAAAACAGCCCCCACTGGAGAATATCTTACGGTTGGGAGCTTTATGATTCGAGGTAAAAAGAATTTTCTACCACCACACCCTCTCGTTATGGGCTTTGGGATATTGTTTCGTCTGGATGAGAGTTCTCTAGGATCTCATCTGAATGAAAGGAGGGTAAGAGGAGAAGAGGAAGGATTAAATGACACCGAGCAAAGTGAGCCTTTCCAAGAGATATCCGACTCTGGTTCTGATTCCGAGAAGGAACTATCTGGTGCAAAGGTCACATCAGACTCGTCGAACCTTGTGGATTTATCATCGGAAAGACCACCCAAGGGGGTTTTGTCTCCAGTGGTCCAGTCCAGTGACTTGAATGGTTTCGATGTGCCTGTTAAGCTTGACGTGGCTGATGAAACTTCTACTTCAGCGAATCATATTTCTAATGATGAGGAACTTGAGTCTTCTAGCAAAACATCTGCTATTACGCCAGATTTAGAGGATTTAATAGATCGAGCTCTCGAGCTTGGACCTGCTACTGCATCTGTTAAGAAATATGAGCTCCAGTATTCGAAAGAGGAATTAGTGGAGGAACACAACCTTGAAAATGCAGTGCAGAGAGATAAACCTTATATCTCCAAAGCTGAAAGAAGAAAGCTTAAGAAAGACCAGAAAGATGACGCTGCCAGTTCATCCGCTGCAATTGATAAGCAAAAAGGACATAAAAAATACGTAAGCCAGGCTGAGAATGATGGTAAGAATCCAAAGCCAGGTGGTGGAAAACCTAGCCGTGGACAGAGAGGGAAGTTGAAGAAGATAAAGGAAAAGTATGCTGATCAAGATGAAGAGGAACGGAGCATTAGAATAGCCCTGTTGGCAGTAAGTGTTGCCATCCAATCTTAATCTCAAGTTGCTTACTATACAAATTATCCATCAATATCTCTTTCTTTTTTTCTCCCCCTGAACAGATGGGTTTGCTTCACTCCTTTTATAACCTTCGTATATAAAAATGTTTGCCAATTATTGTTATGAAACTGCTCCTCTTCATAGAAACTGGTTTAGGAGTTATACTAAAGGACAAGATGAGAATATGATCAGTATCTTGCAAAAGAGGCCACAAGGAACCTGAACTGTAAATCCATAGGAAAAGTTGGAATGCCATTAATGATATCCCCTTGTAGAACGCTGTTTTTATTGGTTTTGAATTAAACTGCAGGCCGCTGGAAAGTCAAAGAAGAAAACTGAGAAGACTGAGATTGAAAATGTCACTTTAGAAAAAGGGCCCAAACCTGCTACAGGTTAAATTTCCACTATTCTTTGTATAATGGTTTAAAGATTTGTTTCCTTTCACTGCCTGATGACATGATTACCTGGTACATGATCTCAATACTCCATGCCTTTATTTTGTTATTTTTTATTTTATTTTACTTTTTTCTATCCATAGTTTTTATTTCATATTTGTATGGAGATGGAATTAAAAAAACGATGCAAACAAATTGTTGTTTGCCAGTTAAAGCTAATAAACAATGATATTTATACAAGTTCTTAGCTGATGGTCATGATAAGATTTGAACCACTCGGTAGGTTAAGATATCTTAGCATGAAAATGGGATATTTGAGTGTCATCTTTGCCAGACATATAGTATAAGCTGCTTTTTATTTGATTAATTATGATTCATAAAATGTGAACTATATGGCACCAAAGTTCAATGCTGATATCACTAGTTTGCAGTTATACAGAACTTACGGCTAACTTTGGCAGACTTCTTGTCATTAGTTTGTAATTTCTTCTAACAATTTTAATGCATGATTCGAACATTTCTGAGTTGACTTTGAGGAGGTATCCTGTGGCATTTTGGTAGTCAAAAAGTTTTCCTCATTTATATTGCAGAACCTGCTGCTGATGATTCAAAGATATGTTACAAATGTAAGAAGGTAGGCCATATGTCTCGAGACTGTCCTGAACATCCGGATGCAACTCCAAGCACTAAAGTAGATGGTGAGGTGGACAGGGTGACCATGGAGGAAGATGATATTCACGAGATTGGGGAAGAAGAAAGAGAGAAACTGAATGATGTGGACTACCTTACTGGAAATCCACTACCGAATGACGTCTTATTGTATGCTGTGCCAGTCTGTGGTCCTTACAATGCTTTACAATCATATAAATACCGTGTGAAGATAATCCCTGGCACGTTAAAGAAAGGAAAAGGTACACATGTCGAATGATCATTTTCTGTATCTGGAACTTTTTGTTCCCTTTTATCATTTTGATAATCTCGTCTAGTAACTCTGATATTTAGTGTAACTATCAAAAAAGAAAAACATAACTCTCAAAATTACAAATGTCCCTCAGCATATGGGGTTTGGTATTTGAAAATCCAAGCACAGACTACACTTTGGTATATTTGTATCGATCTTCTGTAATTAGGTTAAACTTCCAGGTAGTTTATAGTGATCCCTTTTTGTTTATACTGAGTAAAATTTTCGATTATTCCATCTGCTCTGCAAAAATATATTTACTTTGAGCATCAATTCTGTATGAAGAGCCATTTTTTGTCCTCTTCTTTTTTCTTCTGTCAGAAAGAACAGGATAAATTAATAGTATTTACATCCTCCGTTATAAGTTGGTGTTCATGTAATCATCTATTTTATTTCATTTTTCTTTTTTTTTCTGTGCAGCGGCCAAGACAGCCATGAATTTGTTCGGTCATATGGCTGAGGCAACAACCAGAGAGAAGGAATTAATGAAGGCTTGCACGGATTCTGAGCTCGTTGCCGCCATTATCAGCAACGTGAAAGTCTCGGCTGCAGGCCTCACTCAGCTCAAGCAGAAGCAGAAGAAAACCAAGAAAGCTGCAAACAAGGGAGGAACCTAATCCTCAGCATTTGACCTGTCGACCGAATTTTGTGTGCAGGATATATGGAAATCAATGTTCATTGAAGATACGTTTTGTGGATGAAATAGTGTCAGTCTTTAGGAGATTCCGAGTGATTACTGAAAGGAAAATCTGATATTGTTAAAATCAATGCTCCTGAAGATGTATTTTGTGGATGAAATAGAGTCGGTCTTGAGGAGATCCTGAGTGATAGCTGAAAAGAAGAGTCTGATATTGTTATGAATATAAGGATGGTTTGGTGCGTTCGGAGACACCAGTTTATATTACTAGACAATGTTAGTTACGTCTTGCATCACCATCTCTTCCTTCTTTTTTCTCGAAATGATAGAAATTAGTTCAACACAAATAAATACAAGACTGAGTAGTCCCCATAAATGCAGAACATATACAAAGGCCATCCATTAGATGACCTAAACTCCAACTAGCAACATCAACCAGGCTACTAAACAAATGAGATAGAGGCAGTGAAACTTGAGCCCTCTAGTTACTCAAATACAACTGACAAACACAAATTCCAGCTACACAACCTTCCAAACTGCTTACAAGAGTTCAAATCAAACATAAAGGAAAAAGTTACCACTGAACTTAAGGACTTGGCAACACTCTCCTTCATCATTGACCATTCCTGGAAGTCCCGTTTCCAAATTCCATCCGACCTGAGTTGAGTTGAGTACCACATGATCCGACGTCCACACATTTTGGAATTTCTAGATATTTTTGGATTTCCACAACCACCAGATGATGTATGTAGTTGGCTCAATCCTTGCTTCTGAAACTCTTCTATCCATTGAGCATTTCCACCATCAATGTTTGAAAGAACCTACAACAACTATCTCATTCCAGCAAACATGGGCTAGCTTCCAAATCCTTTGAGCTCGGTTACAGTGAAAAAAGACATGCTTCACATACTCCAGCTCCTCACCACACCCATGACACCTAGGATCAATGTCTAACCCCCTCTGTTTCAAATTTATACTCACATGTAGAGAATTATTAGAAAACACTTCCAAACAAAGCGCTTGAGTTGAGGTTTGATTTTTAAGGCTCAGCTAATTCCCTTACCTTATTCTCTCACTTAGTTGTCTCACTTCCCTCAGCAATGTCCAACTCTCTGAGTTTACTAATCACCAGCTTGGAGTAAGAGCTAGAAACAGAAAACTTATTTTTGCTGTCAAGTGTCAACCTCCATTTATCATTCAGACAAGGATCCAAGGTTTTGTTCTCAAGAATAGCCTCCTTGTCAGTCTGATTAAAGCATTCCTCAATCAACCTTCTATTCCAAGATCTTCCATCTTTTTAGATCAACTCCTCAACCCATGTTACCGTGCTCACTCCCAGTGCAGTTTTTTCAAGAAAACCAGACTCAATACCAGAAATTCAGGGGTCATTCCAAATACTGTTGTGTCTACCTTTTCTGCCCCTTAAAAAAATGCTTGAACTTGTCTCTTACCACCAGCTAATTAGCCCACAACCAAGAGGCATTGTAGGGTTTATTTTCTTGGAGCACAAGATAATCAGGGAAGTACTTCCCTTTTAAAACATTAAGGACCAACAAACTAGAATGAGTGACTAACCTCCAAATTTGTTTGAGAATGAGTGATTCATTGAATAAACTGACATATTTGAAACCCAATCCTCCAACTTCTTTTGGCAAAGTCAATATCTTCATTTGTTTCCAATGCACTCCAGCATGATGCTCCCCCTTGCTACACCAGAATACAGCTGATATTCTTGCTATATACTTGCATATCCCTTTTGGAAAACAAAAACAGGACAAAAAACACATGAAGTGCACTGACCACTGCTTTCAATAAAACTTACATTCCAGCACAAGACAAAAATTGATTTTTCCAGCTAATCAACCTTGATCTCATAAAATGTAACACAAACTTAAAGGAGTCTTTTTTTTTTTGTACCAATACCTAGGGACAACCCTTGGTATCTGGTAGATCCGTGAACTTGGATTCCACTCAAAAGATGACAGATATAAGTTTGTTGAGCACATAAGGTTATTTTACTTAAAAAAATGGAGGATTTCCCTAAGTTCACCTTTTGCCTAGTAAAAAGATGATACCTAGTGAGCACATTTAACATAATCTGAGCATGGGAATCTTCAGATTCACTAAGAACTAAGTATCATCTGTAAACATCAAATGAGAGATTGAAGGACTTTGCGTAGCAATCTTTATCCCTTGAAACCTTCCTCTCCCAACTTCACTCTTCAGCAGTCTAGAAAAGACCTAAAAAATCAAGATAAAAATTCAAGGGGAAAGAGGATCCCCTAATCCCTCTAGAGGCTCAAATATAACCACTAACTTCCCATTCAGACTGAAAACGAAAGAGGTAGAAGAAATGCAAGCCGAAACCCACGTTAAAAATTTTGCATGAAACCCCATTTTCAAAAGCACTTTCCTCACCTTCACTCCACCCAGTCATAAGGTTTTTTCATGTCTAATTTAACCAACACGAAACCCTTCTTACCAGTCATATGTCTGTTCAAAAAATGCACAACTTCTTGTGCCATTACTATATTGTCCAGAAGTTGCCTTCCAGGGATGAAGGCGGCTTAGTTTTCACACACAACTATCATGGCAAGGTTTCAGTATGATAGTCAGAATTTTTGAAATGACCTTATAAGCAACAACAAAAGCTAATAGTCTATAGTGTTTGAGAGAATAATGGTTTAGGAATTTTGGAATTATAAAATGAGTGTATGATTCCAACTTTTAAGTAACTCACCAGATTAAAAAAAAATTGAGCATAACATGACAGAAATCCAATTTAATGACATACCAAAACTTTTGAAAAAGGAGAGGGCTCATACCAACATGTCCAGGTGCTTTTTCAGGGTCCATGTTTAACAAAGCTTCTTTGATGTCCTCCTTTGTGATTGGAGCTACAAGGCTTGCATTCATTGCTGAGGAGATAGACTCTCGAATCAATTGTAGAATTTCTGCATCTCCCTTTGAACCGTCAATGTTGAATAGCTTCTCATAAAAAGTCCCATATATGATTTTGCACCTCCTCTTTCCTGTCCCACACATGATTCCCCACATCCGTTAGTTGTTATTTAATACAAGTCTCGCACCCCGACCGACTGAAAATAGTCTTGAGCTCGTTCTCCTCACCGGTTGAACGCAGAACCTGCACGAAACTCTCACAACGAAGGTGTTTTCCGGTGAAGAGCCTCCAACGCTCAAGTCAGATCTTGAGAGAGATCAAAGAAATATGTATAAGTGTCTTAGAGTATTATAGAGATTGTGTTTAAAAATGAGGATTCTCGTCCCTATTTATAGGGACGAGCTACCTGTTATACACGCGCGACTTGGGCGAGTTGGGCCAACTGTCCTCCTGCTCGTCCGTACAACCGCACGCCTCCAGTATCCTTGGTGTCAGAAAACGCGTCGGAGATGTCAGAGAATGTCAGAGTCCGTTATCGCCGTGGACCACTCGCAAAGCGTCGCGTGTCCTCCTTCCACGTGCAGGGGATTCTTTCCTCTCTGAGACTCGACCAGATCTGCAAAAAATGTAGAGTTGTCCCTGAGATGCGAGGTGGTCGAGTCCACGACCACGACAGTCTGATCGTTTTCATCGACCAACCCCTCGAGCAGCCAATGCTTGTCTATCACTACCGAATGTGCTCTTCCTCGTTCTCTATCTTCTTTCCTTCATTGCGGATGTTCAGTCCCGTTCAACCGGACCGTTAATCTATTTTGTTTGACTAACCCGACGAACCGATCTAATATATAATATCCTATATCATCTAGTCCCCCCACTCTGGTTGAGTCTGAATGACTCAATCTAAGAGTAGGTTTTATCTGTGCCCCAAGGTCCCACTCTGTTGCTTTGACTTATCTGGCGTGCTTTTTGCATTTTCTCTATCACCCTTCATAGTAAACACCATCTTCCCCTTTTTAATTTTGAATTTCGTCACCTGTCCGCCTTTTCTGACGCGTCCTTTTGCTTGTGAGGCGTCATTATTGCCCGTGATTCGTGCCTTCTCAAACCTCGCACCCACTTTAGCATTCTTTCCATGGTAGCCGTTAGATCTCCAATTTTGATCCTGCGGCTTATCTTCTTGCGCCTGTTCATCTGTCCTCTGATCGCAGCCCTTCACTTTTTATGATCCTACGGTTGACAATTCTCCATGTTCACTTTTCATCCTTATAAATATCCACACTTAGGGAAATTTTTCCTTTTCTTCACTTTCGCACTCTATCACACTAGAGCTTTCTGCAACTATCGAGCATCCTGCAACCTTGAATTCTCCATCTTCTCCGCAAGCTCTCATTTGTTCGCCATGAGTAAGTCTCCCCAACTTTTCAATTTCTGTTTGTTAATTTTTAATTTTTGGGATCCTTCCCTTTTCCTCGAAGTTCTTCTCAATTTTTGGCCATGCCCTTTGTTCGCCCTTCTCGCTGTGTTCTCCTCCGTTCTTCTTCATCTCTCTTCTTCGTATGCTCTGTCCTTCGTTTTTGTTCTCTTCTTTGACTAATTATAAATTTTCTTTCTTTTTTCTCAGATTCTGCTACTTCAAGCAAGAACGATCGATACAGGGGGAAGGACATGACTCACCCTTCTTCTTCTGCAACCCCTAGTCTATCGAGCGATTCTGTACAAGAAATTCTTCAGCCTGAGCCCATTTCCATCCTCCCGCCTGCAGTGGTCATAAGCAATCCCTCGGGAACCGCCGTCTCTTCTTCCACCTATTTTGTCGACCAACCAGAGTATGAGGTTACCAGTCGTCCTTTTTCTTTGCCCACCGAGCATACTCATCGAATTATCGGTCAGGATGATGAGGTCGAGGATGAGGAGGATCCCCAAGATCACATCCCGTTATCTGTTCGTGACCCCGCCAACTTCATTCCATTGTCTTCTCGTGCACCCACTTCTTCGACCATCACTTCTCCTGCCTGAAAATCCAAATCGTCCAAGCCGGCTAGATCATCCAAGTCGTCCAAACCATCGTCGAGTTCTAACCGTCTCGACTTTGATTTGGTCGGTCACCTTGGGACTTTCTATTTTCCCGGTGATGATGATACGTTTGACCATCCTCCTGCTGACTGTTATACTTATTTCCGAACACATTTCGACCTAGGTCTGCGTTTTCCTATCTGCCAGGCGTTGATTGACCTGTGCAGTATGTATGGCCTACCCCTCAACCAAATCACCCCCAATGCCTTCAGGACCTTAACGTCCTTCATTATTTTGTCAATGGTCCGTATGGGTAGGGTAGATTTAGAATTTTTTGTTTATTGTTATTTTGCTTCGAAACAAGCCGACGACCTATATTTAAAAAGCCGGAATAATGCTTACTTCATCACTGATCGACCATCTAATGTCCCAAGGTGGAGCGATCAGTTTGTATATATATCTCCTCCACAACCTTACCTTTGGGCACCCACCCCCTTGCCGACAGAGGTGCCCATTAAACGTGGTCGTGCCCCTTCTAATCCGATCTTCGACCGTCGCATACAAGTGTGGAACTTGAACCCCATCGCCTCTACCCTTCTGCTCCAAGACGATAACCTTCTCCACCATTATGGAATTCTTACTCATAAAAAACTTTCTCCTCCTCTCGCCAAGACCATTCTCAAAATTCGCGTCGACCCTGCTCTCGCAGAAGCTAACCGAAAGGTTCGAGCAGGTGCTCGAATCAACATCGTTACATGTCTGCTGTAACACCCCACTTTGATTTTAAAGAAATTCCGGACTTTCCAAAAATCAGTATA
>CACSLK010024664.1:338503-353096 GCA_902706635.1 Striga hermonthica | reverse complement strand
ACGGACGTCGATGGTACGCGCGAGCGGGCAGGCAAGTGCGAGAAGGGTGCAGGGGCATCGAACGTGGGCAACAACTGCGGAGGTGACTGGGACGCGCGGGCGACAGGCAGCGACGACGTGGGGTACGCTGGGCACGCGAGTAATGGAGACGCGAGCGGAAGCCAAGGCTGAGTGGGAGTAGGCATCGCTAGTACGGACGTGCACACGCGGGGAGCAGGAGACGAGCGCACGACGCAAGCTGAGGGTCGCGATTGGGGCGCACATGCGCAAGGCCTAAGCCTTGCGGGCTTAGGAGTACCGGATGGCGAGGGGCACGCGCTGGACAAGGGCGGCGCATGCTTGGGGCGCATGATGGCGCGCGCGTGCGAAACGGACGAAGCGCGCAAGTCCGCGAGCGACAAGGACTAGCGCCGATGGGCGGCGCGCGCGCATTAAGGCGGTCGAAGTACTTGGGCATCATTTGGGATTGTTTGGAGTGCAAGCCAAGCAAGATCAAGACAATCAAGTTAATTAGGACTCTAGTATATTTAGTTTCCTTCTTCCACAATAATATCTAGATTATATAGGTTATTTAATATTTAACTACTTTAATTAGAGATTTTGTAGTATTAGGATTTATTTACTGCACAGTTTATAGAGATTTAGTTGGAGTAGGATTAGTCATAGTTAGGATCTATAAATAGGGATGATCCCTCATTGTTTTTGATGTCTTGGATTTGATGAAATAGAAAAGAACATTTGTTCGAAACTGTGTGTTAATATTCGTGAGAGTTCGGTCATGCAATCGAATTGGTGAGGCTAAGACCCGAGCCAGTTCAAAATTGAGGGATCGAGGCTAATTACCGAGTGAACTCAAGTATCGTGAGAGAGTTAGGCTAATAACCAAGTCGATCACACCTATCGTCGAGAGCAAGGCCATGGCGAAGCTGTGTTCGAGACAAATCGAGGGTAACGCAACACACGATCCTTCATCACCGCCGTCCTCTGCCTGCATGTGTGTACCCGCGCCCAGCACTCCTACGCCTGTTAGGTCTCGGTCTCCTCTTGCGTTAGTACCGCCCGTCTCGCCTAAGCCTACACGGCTTAGGTCTTCGCCTACGTACCCCCATGCGTCACCACCCGCGCGCTCCGCGTGCCGGCACCCCATCAGCTGCGTGTTCCTGCCACCCGCATAAGTGTCGCGCACGCCACCTGAGTGCGTCCCCCTCGTGCTGTCATCCCGCGCCCCGCGAGTCGCCCCCAGCGCCCAAGCGCTCCAATCGCTTACCGCGCTTCTCCGTGCACCCGCTGCACTACGCGTACAGCCAGTCCCCGTGGCCTGCTCTCTGCCATGCACCCGCGTGCACCCTGCTCCGTCCAACCGCGTGCATCATTGGCCGATGAGCGCCCTTCGCCCTATAGCCGATCCCCGTTGACCCCTTTGTTGCTGCTCGACTCTGTTGGCTCGCCCAATGGTCGTGGCTCATCCCATGGGTCCCAACCTTCCAACCCAATGCAATCTCCAGCTCGCCATATCCAACCATCTTCTACCCTATGCTTACCTCTCCTTCGAACCTCCATCTTCTATGTCCGTCTTTTTCTCGCACAAGGCTTGCACCAACACTTCCCTTCCTTAGTCTTTACTTTGTGATTCCTTCGAGCTTGCTTGTCCTTGTACTTCCTAGATTTGGCCTTTGACTTCGGACCACATCCTTCTGGCCAATCTCGTGCACAAGAAGGTCGATTTATTGGACTTGATGGCTCCTCTAGCATGTTTTCCAACCATATGTTGAGATCGTGGCCACCCTCATCCTTTGACTCGCCTGGGTTGATGACCACTTCCGTATCATTGCGCCCAGCCATGCCCCTTCCGTGCCAGCGAGCAGCCCGGGGCCCGTCCCAAGCCTTCTTTATATTTTTCTCGAACTCTTGTGTGTGCCTTTGACCCGTTTGACTTTGTTTTGCATGATAAGTCCATGTGTGGTGTTTATATGCATTTTGGTCAAGTCTAAGTGCTAGGTTCGAATGTTCCAATGTTCACAAAACTTCACAAACTACTTGGTTGAATCAAGTTCGACCAATTTAAGCTTGTGTTTGTTCTCTAAGGTCAAATAGGTGTTGATATTAGCATATTAATTGTTGTAGGTGTTTGACGCGCCGTGCTCGCTGCCTACTCCTGATTGTGTGCCATTTTCCTTTGTTGTACCAGGTGGGTCTTATTTAAATTGTCTATGCCATGAATGATGAATGTTTATACTTGTGGGTATGATCTATGCATGAACATGAAACATGTAGCCTATCGATGTGAGCTGTTACGGCCGTCGGTACGGTTGTCCCCGTCGATGTAATACGGTTGCCCTTGTGAGGCAAGTCTCCTTAAGTCCTGATATGGTCGTGCCCTTGCGAGGTACGTAAGCCCATATGGAAGGCCGTGTCCGTAGCGTGGCATGTACTCCCGCCTTTGGGTAATGAATCCCCGTTCTGCGGCTAGCGATAGATGTGCACAGGAGTAATGTGGTTTGTTGTGATTTTGATAGGGAATGAGACATGATGTGGTTATCTTATATTCATGCTGCGACCATACCATTTGACATGTGTTATTTATGTGCATAGTAGTGAGCACTACGTTCAATTTGTGCGTACTCCCACCTGCTCTTCACGGATGCAGGTTAAGCAGGTGCCGGATGACGGGGGAAAGGCGAGTGGGTCGGTCATGATTTATTTTTATGATTTCGCTTCTATTATGAATAAAGTGTGATTCTTGAGACGTGTTGAACTATTTTCAAAACTTGTCCTTTTTGGGATTATTGGACCTTTTGTTTAGATATTCGTATTGGAGTT
This sequence comes from Striga hermonthica, assembly GCA_902706635.1. Taxonomy (NCBI): domain Eukaryota; kingdom Viridiplantae; phylum Streptophyta; class Magnoliopsida; order Lamiales; family Orobanchaceae; genus Striga; species Striga hermonthica. The sequence continues at coordinate 350,276 of CACSLK010024664.1, read as the reverse complement.
ATTTATTGAATATCATGTGTTTTCGATTATGCATGCTATGTTGTTTAGCTAATAATCATGTGGAATTGAAATTTTAAAGGTTAATAGAAATCATGTGAACAACCAGATATGACTTGGTTGATGCTAAATGTTTGAATAACGCCCATGTTTTCGAAAATTAGTTCAAAAAATTATGTACTGATATTTGGAAAGTCCAGAATTTCTTTAAAATCAAAGTGGGGTGTTACAGTGGACGTTCTCGACCACATGCCCACCCCTTGGACTGTTCCGAAAACAAGAGACCTTCGCCACCCCTTAGTCGGGGTGTTCCGAAAATGAAGGACTTTTGTCTTCTCACTTGCCCGCTCTAAGGGATGTTCCGAAAACATTGTGGTCGTCCAGTCCGGGAGCGTGGACGTTCTCGACCACATGCCCACCCCTTGGAGTGTTCCGAAAACAAGCGACCTTCGCTCACCCCTTGGTCGGGGTGTTCCAAAAGCGAAGGACTTTGGTCTTCTCACTTTCCCACTCCAACGGATGTTCCGAAAACATTGTGGTCGTCCAGCCTAGAGGCGTGGACGTTCTCAACTACATGCCCACCCCTTGAAGTGTTCCGAAAACAAGCGACCTTCGCCCACCCTTTGGTCGGGGTGTTCCGAAAACGAAGGACTTTCTTCTTGCGTTGAGTGATGTTAAGCAGGGATTGCATTCGTGGTTCCATATGTATCAAACAAGAAATTCCAAAAAGATTGTATAAGTGACCAGCTTGTATTATAAGTGTTGAATTTAGAATCTATGTAACCATATAGAAAAATTGGTGAATCTTGCTTTAACATTTCCAGGTAAATTGCGATTATGTCTTTAAATTGACCAAACCAAACTTGTAAATGGCACGTTGTAAGAAGTTGATGCTAGATATGAAAAGAATCCAGTAACATAGAAGTCGATCATTTTGACAATCCTTGAAGAAAATATTCTTTGAAACTACATTAATCCAATTGCTCGAGTATGAAAAAGAAACAGAAAAGTTCACACATAATATTTTTTAAGATTAGCTACATTCCACGACCTGGCTAGTGATCTGCCCTCAGCGTCCTTCAAGGAATATGCTCCTCCTGCATGGACCTTTTCGACCAAGTATGGTCCTTCCCAATTAGGCTCCTGCTTGCCTACATGCTTGAGCACGTCTACCCTCTTCCAGACCATATCGCCCACCTGGAGTCGGCGGATCTTCACTTTCCTGTCATGTGGTTCTCTCATCCGCTGATTGTACACCTCAACTCCGGTCGAAGCTTGTTCTCTGAGTTCCTTGATCGTATCTAAAGCAGTCAGCATGAGCTCCTCATTCTGCTTCTGGTTGTAAGTGCTCGACCGCTAGGATTGTAACTCTAGCTCGACTGGCAGAAGTGCCTCTGTTCCGTATACTAGGCTGAGAGGCGTCTCATTTGTGGTCGACCTCGGAGTGGTCTTGTACGCCCAGAGTACAGATGTTAGCTCGTCGACCCACGCCCTCGAGGCTTTCTCAAGTCTTGTCTTCAGCCCATTTAAGATGATCCTGTTGGTCACCTTCACTTGTCCGTTGGCCTGCGGGTGGGCGACATAAGCACAATGCTGCTCGATTCCCATCTCCTCGCACCACGCCCTAACCCGTTTGCCGTTGAACTGGGTCCAATTATCAGATATCAGGACTTTGGGGACCCCAAACCGACAGTAAATGTTGTTGTATAGAAATTGGATTACTTTCTCCTCGGTGATTTTGGCTAATGGTTCGGCCTCCACCCACTTCGTGAAGTAATCGACTGCAACGATCAAGAACTTCCGCTGCCCCGTTGCCTGCGACATTGGCCTACTAGGTCGATTCCCCACTGCGCGAATGGGATTGGTGCGCTCATGGTGGTCATCGATTAGCGGGTTGGTGGATGAGAGGGCCGTGCTTCTGGCACTGCAAGTATCTCTTGGTCATCTCCTTAGCATCCGCCTTCATTGTCGGCCAGAAATACCCTGCTCTTAAAATTTTTGCGACCATCCTGCCTTGCTGTGATCGCTTCAGCATCCCTGGTGCACCTCTCTAAGGACATACCGACCTTCATCTTTGGTCACACACCGTAAATGTGGCCCTGCATATGACCACTTGTAGAGGATCCCCCTTGCTCGAAAAACCTTCTCATTACTTTTATTGTTCCTTCTCCCAGCTCTCTCAAGATCGAGGCTCTCCAGCCTTCCACTTCCTCGATCTCTGCCACTTTCGCTTTGACCACACTCTTCTCCATATGGAGCAAGGTCACACTCCTGCTCTTACAATCTACCAAATTTTAAGCGATCTTAGACAATAGATTGGCTCGACCATTCTCCCCCCTTGGTATTTGTATTAATTCGAACGACCCGAACTCTTCTTTCAGCCTTTTCATATCGTCCACATAACGTTGCAGCCTGTCCTCCTTGACCTCAAACCCATCTTGGAACTGTCCGACCACCAACCGGGAATAGGAGTGGACCTGAATTTTTCGAGCACCTCCGGCCAGAGCTAGCTGCAACCCCTTTATCACTGCTTCGTACTCCGCCTCATTATTTGATATTCGAAACCCCATCTTAACAACAAACTCCAAGTAATCCCCCTTGGGCGAAACCAGGACAATGCCCAAGCCTGCTCCACTTCTCGATACTGAGCCATCTACAAACAATTGCCACACTGCCTCCGTTTGCTCCTCTTCCTTCGTACCCTCCTGAATGAAATCAGCCAGAACTTGTGCTTTGATCGCCCTCATTGGCTCATACATGATAGAGTATTCGCTCAGCTCAACCGCCCACTTTACTAGTCGACCTGATACCACTGGTCGACCCAAAGTTTGCTCTAGAGGCATGTTCGTCTGCACCTTGACTCTGTGATTTAAGAAATGTGGCCTCAACTTTCGAACCGTCACGACCACCGCCAATGCGCATTTCTCAATCTCCGAATATCTCAACTCTGCTTCCTGCATTACTTGGCTGACATAGTATATCGGGAACTGCGCTACTCCCTCCTCGCGCAACAACACCGAGCTTACTGCATCTCGCCCACAAATATGTAGAGCACGAGCTCTTCCCCCTTCACAGGCTTAGCTAGCAAGGGAAAATTTGCCAACATCTCCCGCAGTTCCTCGAAAGCTTTCTGGGCCTCCTCCGTCCACTGAAATTTCGAGCTTTTCTTCAATGTTTTGAACAAAGGAACACTCTTCTCGGCCACTTTAGAGATGAATCTGCTTAAGACCGCTATTCGACCAGTCATTATTTGGACCTCCTTCACATTGGCAGGTGTCTTCATCTCGATCACCGCTCTCACCTTCTCAGGGTTCACCTCTATTCCCCGCTTCGTCACCATATAGCCCAAGAATTTCCCTGCTTTCACACCAAATGAGCACTTGGATGAGTTAAGTTTCATGCCATACCTCCTCAGCGTTTGGAAAGTCTCCCACATGATCCGCCTCCACTTTGCTCTTAACCAGCATATCATCGACATATACCTCCATATTCCTTCCCAATTGGTCTTTGAAAATCTGGTCGACCAGCCATTGGTAAGTTGCCCCAGCATTCTTCAATCCAAATGGCATAACCACGTAACAATAGGTGCCTTCGCTCGTTATGAAGCTCACCCTCTTCCAATCTTCCTTCGCCAAGGGGATTTGATGGTAACCATGCGAGGCATCCATCAGGCTGAGCAGTTCGCATCCCGCCGTGGAATCTACCAGTTGGTCGATCTGGGGCAGTGGGTATAGATCCTTCGGGCACGCCTTGTTCAGGTCGTGAATCTCGATGCACATCCTCCACATCCCCCCTGATTTGGACACCATCAATGTGTTAGACAACCATTCTGAAAACTGGATCCTTTTGATATGCCCGGCGTTTAACAACTTTTCGACCTCCTACTCGATTATTTTGTCCATTTCCACGCCATGATGTCTTCTTTTCAGCTTTACTGGCCTCACACTGAGATCAATATTCAACCTATGCTCGATCACCCTAGCCTCAATCCCCGTTAATTCCTCCACCATATATGCGAAGATGTCCGCGAACTCCCTTATCAAGCCAACTAACCTCGATCTGATCGGCTCTCCCAGGTCTTTCCCAATTCTAAACTTTCGATCATCACTACCCTGAACCATCTGAATCTCTTCGACCTCACCACCAAGTTGTATGTCTATCTTCTCTTTCCCCTTGTCTTGCCATCCCTTCTCTTCCTTCGACCTCGACCCTCCTGGTCGATCGGACCTCTCTTCCCCACCTTTAATTGTTTTTTTGCCATCTGCCTGTTATTGCTGACTATGGTTTGGTAACAACTCCTCTATGTGAGCTGGTCCCCAACAATCTCGCCCACATTTTTGCCCACAGGATATTTGATCGTCATGCGGTATGTAGACACAACTGCTTGGATCGCGTTCAAACCTGTCCGCCCCAGGATGATATTGTACGACGACTCTACACCAACCACTACAAGCCGCACCATTCTTACCTTCCTAGTATCGCCCGACCCTAATGCCACAGTTAGACTTACCTCGCCCATTGGCATCACCTCACCTCCATTAAAACCATACAAGGCCGTCGCCACCAGCTTCAACTCCAGATTCAAATGCTTTTTCATCTGCGCGAAGCAGTCATAGAACATCACATCGACCGAACTCCCAGTGTCGATGGACACCCTCTTCACGTCGAACCCCGCTACTTCTGTCGTGATGACCAACGCATCATTGTGGGGCAGCAAAACCCCCTCTGCGTCCTCTGATCGAAAGCTGATCACTGGCATTCGACCAGTTATCCCGACCTCCTCCCTCTTGCGTTTTACGGCTCACATGTGCCCCTTTCGTGCATTGTTCGAGTCTCCATTCGTGGGCCCTGCGGAAATCATATAAATTGTGCCCCTCTTCGCGGGCATCTCCACTCTCGGCTCCTCTCGAGCATCATCCCCTCGCCTCCTCTTCTCCCTCATGGCATCGTCCTCTCTGTCATCGTCCCTGTCGCTCCCCGCCACTGAATCCTCCATGCACCTCTTTTTCTCCTTACCTCGTGGTCGATCACGGATGACGAACTCTTTTAAGTGTCCTGCCCTTATGAGACGCTCGATCTCGTCTTTCAGGTGCCTACAATCCTCCGTGGTATTTCCATAATCCCTATGGAATCTGCAGTATCTACTCGACATGGGTTTGGTCAGCCCCTCGAATCTCGTTGTCGGCCACGTGACCTCCTTGCTTTCCAGTTTCTCCTCGATAGCCGCCAAGACTTCGCTCACCTGGGCGTTGATTGGAGTGAAATTGTTATATGTTTTACCATTGGGTAGCCGGGGTCGCCCTTGCCAGCGATCTTCTCGCCCCCCACGGAACAAATTTCGCCCATCCCTCCTGGGCGACAACCTCTTGGATGAGCCGTTCTTTGGGGAATTCCTCCTACGTGATCCTCTCCTAGTGAGCTCGGCCTTCCCTTCCTCTCTCAAGACTTCTGTCACTCCATGCCCGCAGGGGTAGAGAGCCCGTCGCTGTCTACTTAGGTTTTGCCACCTCTTCGAGTTTGGCAAACTCAGCCTCCGTCTCTTCCAAATTGATGTACTTTCTGCAACGTTTCAGCACCTCATCGTAAGTTCGAGCAGGCGTCTTTGCCAACGAAGTCCGATATGACCCTGGTCGCATTCTCCTAATTAACCCTCCTTCCTTCACCTCATCAACCGCCGTGGGCACCTCCAAGAAGATCTGATTGTACCGAGCAACATATTTTCGTAGACACTCTTTCTCGCCCTGCCGCATCGCCATCAGAGTAAGATACGTCTTTTCTTGCGCGACCGCACTTGAATATTGATTGGTAAGTTGTCCCGAAAAATCCTCAAAGTCTCTGATCGAGCCGAGAGCCAGTTGGTAGAACCAGTCGAGCGCACTCTCTCGTAGGGTCGATAGGAATGCCCTGCAGTTGACCGGATCGGAGTACCCGTGCAAAACAGACATATTTTTAAACGCCCTCAGATGCCTCGACGGATCGCTCCACCCATCGAAGGTCAAATTTATCTCCCTGAAACTTGCAGGTAAAGGTGCAGCTAAAATCTCCCTCGAGAACTGATGTCCTCGAGCATGCCTGTCTGGCCTTCCTTCCACTTTTTCTTGTAACTGTCGAAGTTGCTCGACCATTCTTTCCACCACTCGATCTCTGGGGTCCGCTCCTCCACTGTAACTCGACACGTCCTCCTCTTGAGTTCCCGCCACCGTGGTCCGTGTGGCGGTGGCCTGAGATGTCTGGTGGGTAACTTTCTACACAGCTTGCGCCGCTGCCTTGGCCATCAACCGCTGCATCTCCTCCCTCGTTATAGTCACCATTTGTTGAGCAGGGGGCTATGGTGCTCCTCCTGTTGGTGGCGCCAACGCCTGCGCCACTGGTCTAACTTGCTGTGTCACAACCACACATGTTTGCGACAGTGCGAGAGCCGCCAATGGTGCTGCTTCACGAGCCTCGTGGTCTCTGCTCTTGCCTTCTCCTATGCCTGGAATAGCCGCACCATGAGGCATCGGTGTTGGGGTCGCCGGTGTTTGTAGTGGTGGAGAGAAGCCAGGGGGAAGACCCGCTTTCATCGGTCTTGTCATCGTCCACGCTTCATCAAATGACGACTACAAATTCAATCGAGGAATTCCATCTGCCATAGCTAAGTTCAGAACACAACTTTTCGAACAGAAGTCCCACAGACGGCGCCAATAATACAAGTCTCGCACCCCGACCGACTGGAAATCGTCTTGAGCTCATTCTCCTTACTGGTTGAACGCGAAACCTGCACGAAACTCTCACACCAGAAGTGTTTTCCGGTGAAGAGTCTCCAACGCTCAAGTCAGATCTTGAGAGAGATCAATGAAATATGTATAAGTGTCTTAGAGTATTATAGAGATTGTGTCTAAAAATGAGGATTCTCGTCCCTATTTATAGGGACGAGCTACCTATTATACACACGCAACTTGGGCGAGTTGGGCCAACTGTCCTCCTACTCGTCTGTACAACCGCGCGCCTCCCCTATCCCTGGTGTCAGAAAATGCGTCGGAGATGTCAGAGAATGTCAGAGTCCGTTATTGCCGTGGACCACTCGCAAAGCACCGCGTGTCCTCCTTCCACGTGCAGGGGATTCTTTCCTCTCTGAGACTCGACCAGATCTGCAACGAATGTAGAGTTGTCCCTGAGATTCGAGGTGGTCGAGTCCACGACCACGACAGTCTGATTTTTTTCATCGACTAACCCCTCGAGTAGCCAATGCTTGTCTATCACTGCCGAATGCGCTCTCCTTATTCTCTATCTTCTTTCCTTCATTGTGGATGTTCGGTCCCGTTCAATCGGACCGCTAATCTATTTTGTTTGACTAACCCGACGAACCGGTCTAATATATAATATCCCATATCATTATTGTTTCATTCTTCTTCTTTGAATGGTTAAGGCATGAAAAACTTGGTATTGGAACCCCCTTCTCTGATCCACTGATCCACTGCACTCTTGCTTTCTGGGCCCAATATTCCTCCTCTGACTTTGTCACTCTATCAAGATCTCTTCTTAGTCTTTCCCACTCCTCCCAATTCTTCTCAACTCCCAAAGTTCTCGTCATCTCTATCTTCTTAGTCATGTCCTTTTTTCCTTAACTTGATCCAAAGTGAAAGAGGCACTCTATTTAAGTAAGGTCAACCTAGTAGCTTAATCTTCTCTGACACTTGTAACATTGGAGTGCCACTTTGAACTGTGTTCCACCATTCTTTGACTGTTTTTTTTTTTTTATTCACACCTCCCTTTTCAGCCACCTTTTATCAATAAAAAACCTCCTGATTCTATGCTCCTTGTTCTCTGATGGGAGGAAAGCTAAAATTCTTATCAATTTTTCCTCTAGGAAGCCTTCCTTCTCCCTATTAGTATCCCAGTTAAAGTTATTCCCTACTAGCTACAACTCTTGCATCCTATCCTAGATATGAACTCATTAAAACCTCTAAACTTAAAATTTGTTTTCCTTCTCCCCCTCCCCCCTTCCCCTCCCCCCACATAAAATTTTCACTAGTACCAAATCTCATTCCAATCCCCCCTCTCCCAAAAAAAATCCACCTTCTTCTTCACTTACTGCTTGTTGCTTCTAAAAACCTCAACTTATTAACTCTTCTCTCTCTCTCTCTCTCTATCTCTCTCTGTCTCTAGCATGAACAAACACTATCCACTCAGGAGAGTCATCCCCTAACCCTTCAACGTCCAGCTCAATGTAGAACTGATTTTTAACAATTTGACTCACCACTAATTCCCTACTCTACATAAAAAGCAAACCACCACTTAGACCTTGAGGATCCATAGCAAACCATTGATCCCTAAAAATAAATCTTATTACAAACTGACTTATTAAACTTTTTGTTTTGTTTTGTTTTTTTCTTTCTTGGAAGGAAGGCAAAACTTAGATGGTGGAGTCATAAAGACTCCTTAAGTTGAGCAATTGTAGAGAGTCCACCCAACCCTCTACAGTTCCACATGAAAAGTTTCATTGATCCACTGGGGGCCACTCAGGACTGGCCACCCTCACCTCTACCATTTTATTTTTTTGTTTCTTTCCCCCTCTTACCACTACTCCACTCTTTTCCTCCTCAATAACATCAAGAGTTTCTATTCTCTATCTCTTCCTAGTGTAATGTTTGTCTGCTCTTGAGTTGACTCTTTGGGATCCTTGTTCCACATGTTAAGGGCGTTGTTGTCCTCTTCTAGTCTTTCTTCTTTTGAATATTGATCACCCCTTTCTCCTTTCCCTCCTCCTGAGATTCGCTGGTTACATTATGCTTGATGATTGGCGCATCAATTTCCATTTATGCCATAATATCTACTTCTTCCCCTAAAAACTTTCTACACCCTCTACTGATGTAGAAATTAATTTTAGGGTTAACATTTTCTTTCCACCTTTATTTTCTGGTTGTGTCCCTCCTCTTGGACTACAACATCAGTGATTCTGGTTTATTTTCTTAAATACTCTTGGACTGCACTCCCTGCTGATTTATTCTCTGGATCTTTTTCTATATTCTTCTTGTTGGATTTTGGAACTTTATTGGGTGATTCAGTGGATTGACTCCAAGGACTGAAAGTAGGGACGGTTTTAACACCCAAATTTCCATCCAAAGCCCTCATCCAATCCCCATATTGTCTCTCATGTAGTACCCATTTATCTATATCCTCAACCCCCTTACTACAAAATTTTTCCAGATGGCCAATAATCCCACAATATTAACAAGTATTCACCAGTTTCTCATACTGAAATTTTGCTAAAACCTAAATATTATTTAACCTTAAATTAGCCACTCTTGGTAAAGGCTTATCCACATCAATCACTACTAACAATCTAAGAAAGTGACCCCTCTGTCCCCCAGCCTTAACCACAGATACATTTTTAGCTTGCTTGTCTAAACTTAAAACGCATCAAAATCTGTGTAAGCTTTTAGACTGTCTAAATTGACTGACCTCTAATATATAACACATATTTAATATCACCGACAAACCATCTCTATCTCTACTACTTGTAAGCTTTTAGATTGTCTAAATTGACTTGATATATTACATATATTTAGTATCACTAGGTCATCGACGTGAAAATAGGAGAAATGATTCTCTGATAAATTAATGTATGAATATGTACGGAAAAAATTTTGAAAAGGTTCGAATGGAGAATTCTCTCGCTGCTTTTAACCCCATCACGACAACCTTTGATCCCGGCGCGGACCCACCGGCGAATATCACTGAATTCCCGCCACTGTCATCGCACGCTCCACCTGCGTTTAAACGATTACGGACACGCAAGAGAGTAGGAGATTTTCTGGATAACCTAAACCCCTCGAGCCTGAACCCACCAACCGAATCTCCTGTGCCCCCATCTATCCCTCTTCAGAAATGGTCATTCCGGGACATGGTCAATAAGCACAGATCCCACGTAGATATGGGTCCTGAGGACGACGAAAAGGAGGAGGAGGATGGTAAGGAAGTCTATGCTGATTTGTCCCGCCCGGTGTCGGAAGTTAAGATCTTACCAAGTTTCTTGGAGAACATCAAAAAAACTTGGCAAAACGCCGTGGTGATTAAGCCTTTTGATGAGTCGTTAACCATGGCCTCTCTCTACAATCGCCTCACCAAGATGTGGTCGTTCATGGCGGGTTGTAACATGATGGACCTCGAGAATGGCTTTTATCTGATCCTATTTAGTCTCCATGAAGATGCAGTTAAAGTCCTTACGGGTGGGCCGTACGTTATTGGGGGAAGCTACATGCATGTTCAACCCTGGAGTCTGGATTTTGATGCTTCGAAGGCATAGGTAACGTCCACTGTAGCGTGGATTCGTCTGCCGGGAATGCCCGCACACTTTTATCACAAGAAGTATTCCGTACTATTGGGCAGATCGTGGGCAAAGTCGTTAAAATAGACCAACAAACGGCAGCCCTCACCCGTGGTAAGTTTTCGCAGCTAGCAGTGGTGGTGGATATCACGAAACCGTTGTGTGTTAATTTAACATCAATGGTAAACAGAAAAAGGTAGTCTACGAAATCTTGTCAGTCATTTGCTTCCAGTGCGGCCGTATTGGTCACTCGAGCTCATCCAGCCCCCATCGCCAGACCCCTCAAGAGCCTAGGGTTTCCTCGGTAAGCCCAGCCGCCGGACAGTTTCGGGCGGGAGACGATGATGGCGGAGGCTCAGCCACCAGCGCGGCGACGAAGGCGGGCGAGGACCCATCACCGTACGGCCCTTGGATCCAGGTCCCTCTGTAACACCCCACCTTATCGTGAAAATCAGAGTGCGTAATTTCGCAAAAGTTTTCAAAATAGAACAATTAGTTTGCGAAAACTGGTTCGAGGTGCTACCGTAAAAACATGACTTACTCTGAAAAACCGTTATTTTAGTTTTTAGCCAAAAATCTACGGTTTACTAAATTTAATTAACTGAAAGTTTGATCAAACAATAAGTTCGTCAAAACATCATAATCAGCGGAAAACGTAGCCTCGTCAAAATATTTTTAAACACATGATCAAAAGTCCTCAACCGGCCGCCAGCTCACTCCTCGGCTCCGACTCTGTGACCTGAAAAACATGAATAATGTGGGGGCATGAGCACTAAATCCACTGTGCTCCGCAGAAACTCATACTAAAGTAAACAGTGAAAATAATTACAATAACATGATCTTAGCATGAACATGAACTGAACTGAAACCGGTACTGAATAATCATGATCTGATACTGATGTCGTGGTAAACATCACTTGCCTGATACCTGAACATCTGCCAGCATAAATGTCGGACACCATGTACACACTCTAGTGGGCAGACTAAGGCCACTAGAACCCAGAATGGACCGACGAGCATTCCGAGCGGATACTGATAATACATACCTCAAACATGGTAGCGTAATTATAATCAATGTACCCAGTCTGAGTTCCCACATGATCCGTTGAAATGAAAAGACAGTGCTGATATTCGCAACCTGATCAAACTGAAACATGATATAAACAATTATTAAGTATTATGCTCAGACTGATAAAAATAGCTGCTTAATAGTTAAGATGCTCTACTGAACTTGACATGATATTTGGACTTAACCAGTATAACTGGAACTGGTTTAACATGGAACTGGACTGACATGAATTTACTGAACTGGACTGGACTCGGAATTTAACTGAAAATAGAATATAAACATGAACCGGGACTTAAATCATTAAAATATACGTTGAACCGGTCTGAACCGGTTAGCTTCTGGTCTGGCCGGACCGCCGGCCTGTTGTGGCCGGGCGGTCGGCCGCTGGCTCGGTCTTG
>CACSLK010024664.1:268486-279748 GCA_902706635.1 Striga hermonthica | reverse complement strand
AATGGAATTGATAGAAACTGCAAAACACAGCTTTTACAGCATACCTCTAACACCAAGAACTCTCGCTGGACCAATTCAAGTAGGTGCGGGGCTGGACCCGACTAAACACAGAGCCATTATTTTTGACGATGATAACAATACCCCAACTCCTTCTCACAAGACCACCAAGCCTGTTGGAATGAATAGAACGGGAAATGCCAATATGGCGGAGGGTGAACACGTTGTCCACCTCGAGGAACCTTGGTCAGAGGACCCGCTTGTTCGCCAACATCCACCGGCCGAGATGGAAATGGAGAGCCACTCTATGCACAGCGATGAGGATTCGAGCCCGCGAGTTCAGCGCCTTGATTGAGCAGGGATCCATTTTGCTTTACCCGTAAACGTTGTTTCCCATGAATATCTTAACTTGGAATGTTCAAGGAGCAGGCTCGCCTGAATTTCGGGGAGCTTTCTCTACCTTAGTCCGCCAGCACAACCCAGATGTCGTAGCTATTTTTGAGCCGCGTATTAGCGGACAAATGCCGACAAGTTTGTGAGGTTTAGCAAATTTGAGAATTCATTCTGAATTGAAGCTAGAGGATTTTCCGGCGAGATCTGGCTTTTATGGAAGGGAGATGTAAGTATCAACGTGTTGTACTACTCCCGTCAACTCGTCCACGTTCAGGCTAGCATGAATAGGGAATAGTGCCTAATATCTTTTGTTTACGCAAGTCCCAACTCCAGCATTCGGCGAAGGCTTTGGCTTGATCTGGAGAGGCTGGCTACGTGATCCCCGGGCCCGTGGCTAATAGGCGGCGATTTCAATTGCCTACTCCATCCTTCAGAGAAGATGGGAGGGTCCCCAAATTTTTGTAACTGGAGCATGGAATTCTCTAATTGGATGTTTTCTAACGGCATCCAAGAAGTGGTTACTGATGGCCATCTTTTTACGTAGAGTCGGGATGGCCTGCATGGTCGTGTCATGGAAAAGCTAGACCGCTTTTTCGCAAACATTGCCTGGATGGAGAAACATGAGATGGGTCGCATTCGCCTTCTTCCATGCATCCAGTCTGATCACTCACATTTGTTGATAGAATTTAGCCGACAGCAGTTCGCGCCGCAAGGAGCAAAACCCTTCCGCTTCCTTTCCGAGTGGCAACTTCACCCGGGCTTCCCCACCTTACTACAGGACTCGTGGGAGCCCAACCTTTGCTTTACCGAGGCGGTCACCCACTTCACTGTCGCGGCTAGAGAATGGAACATTACGACTTTTGGCAGTATATTCCAACGAAAGAAACGTCTTCTGGGTCGTATCGGGGGTATCCAACGAAGTCGGTAATTTTACTTTAAGGAACAGCTGGTGATTCTTGAAAAACAACTTCGGGAGGAACTCGACGAGGTCATCCTCCAAGAGGAATTACTCCTAATCCAAAATTCAACGAGACTGGATGTATTTAGGGATAGAAACACCTCGTATTACCACCGACAACTTAAATTCTGGAGGCGACGAGGGCGCATTGTGGAGCTGGTGCATGAGGGAGGTAATCGTGTTACTGACCAACAAGCTCTCCAACATCTTGCTACCGATTTCTTCAAAAAAAATCTACACTAGCGAGCCGCGTCTGACTTTGGAGGATACGATGCCTAATTTTTTCCTTGACTTTGACGAGGACCGAAGACGGGATATGAAAGCAGACATATCGGACGAAGAGATTCTCGTTGCCCTCCAAAACATGGGGTCATTAAAAGCTCCGGGAGTTGATGGTTTGAACGCATAATTTTTTAAGAAGAATTGGGACACTGTGAGAACTTCAGTGCGGGAGTTTGTTCGTCAAATGTGGCGAGACGATAGTGTCTCGAGTGGCATCAACCACACCCTTCTAGTCCTTATCCCCAAAATCGAGAATGCCACCTCTCTTAAGCAGTTTCGACCTATTTGTCTTCTCAACTTCATCTACAAACTATTCACAAAAGTTTTAGTGAATCGAATGAAAAGGACCCTCCCTAGCCTCATTCACCCAGCACAAGCCAGCTTTGTCCCGGGACGCCAGATTATAGACAATATTGCCATCGCTCATGAGCTAATCCATTCTATGTGCCATAAGCAGGGAAGAATAGGCCATATGGTCATCAAAGTGGATCTGGGAAAGCTTATGATTTTCTTTGCTGGGACTTCATTGAGGAGACACTCCAGCTTGTCGTCTTTCCCGAGGTCATGATCTCGGCTATCATGGCTTGTGTTCGCTCGGCGTCTATGCGACTGTCATGGAACGGGAGTTAAGGGGAGGAATTCTAGCCTACTAGGGGAGTTTGGCAGGGTGACCCCATGTCCCCGTACCTTTTCGTGCTATCCATGGAGAGGCTGGCACAAATTATCGACAAAGCGGTTGACGGGTGATTGTGGAGACCGATTTCGGTTGGAAGGGGGTCGGTTACTATGCCTTTCTTGATGTTCGCCGACGACCTCCTCTTGTTTATGGAAGCAGCGGATGACCAGGCAATATGCCTAAAACAAGTTCTTGACATTTTTAGGAAGATGTCGGGCCTTAAGGTTAGTTCGGAGAAGACTCAAATCTTTTTTTCTTGTAATGTGATCGAGGAGGTCCAACATAGGTTGGCGGATACCTTACAGTTTAGGTGGACGGACAATTTGGGGAAATACATTGGGGTGTCTGTTATCCACGGTCGCGTGACCAAATCGACTTTCTCGCACATTCTTGATAAGGCGGAAAGTAGACTAGCCGGGTGGCGCATGAAATCACTTTCGATGGTCGGTCGTGTCACTCTTACCAACTCAGTGCTTAGCTCGCTGCCCTGCTACACTATGTAAGCTGCATTGCTTTCAAGGTCCGTCACCGAAGGGCTAGAATGTCAAAGTCGCGCCTTCATCAGGGGAGGCTCTACAGAACAACGAAAAATTCACCTGGTGGCGTGGAAGGACGTTTGTAAGCCCAAGGATGACGGTGGCCTGGGCATTAGGAACTTACATGGAATGAATTTCGCACTCTTGATGAAGTTAGGGTGGGGACTTGTGTCGCACAACAACTCGCTTTGGGTACGCCTGACGTCTGCAAAATATGGGCTCTCTTCCTCGAATAGGTTGGACAAACCTCGCTGTAGGACATGATCCCCTTTAATGCAGGTCATCTGTAAGATTTGGCCTCAGATGGTTAAAGATGTTCGATGGCACCTGGGCGATGGTAAGATGGTCCGCTTTTGGCTTGACCCCTGGATGGAAAATCTCGGGCCACTTCTCCACCACGCGTCACAATGGCCGCCTGAAAACACGCTCCATTGGCCAGTCGTGGAGCTCGTTCATGAGAGGGGAAACTGAAAATGGGCCGACAATCACAGAATCCTCCCTTCAGCCATTATCTTGCAGCTGGCCGGAATTGCACCATCGAGGGAAAGCACCGGACTAGACCGCATTACATGGGGAGACTCTCACGATAAAAGATTCTCGACGAAGTCAGCCTACGAGGCCTTAAGTTCGATGGAGAGGGACCCGACTCGCCCCCTTTGGAAAATGATTTGGAGCGCTCCAGTCCCGCAAAGAGTCCGTCATTTTTATTGCTCACTGCCAAAGAGAGACTATTGACCAACAGTGAGAGGGTTCGAAGGCATTTAACCACATCGTCGGACTGTGATGCGTGTGGAGAAAGCGAGACGATTATCCACGTTCTGCGGGATTGCCCGGTGACTCGAAATATGTGGTGTAGACTCCTCCCGGCCAATACTGCGTGCAACTTCTTCGCTCTTCCGCTACAGCCGTGGTTACGTAATAACCTGGAGAGAGCACATGTTGGCTCGAACAAGAACTGGGGCTGCACTTTTACCTTTGGCGCATGAAGCACGTGGAAGTGGAGGAACGAACGCATTTTCAAAGGTACGTCCCCCAGTTGTGACGTTAGGTGCATGGATATCCTCTGGAAGACGACGTCTAACGACAAGGCGCTTGAAGCCTATGCGAGAGCAGGTGCTGCGGTGTATAACTTCCGTATGATTAAATGGGTGACTACGGAGCCGGGCTGGGTGAAAATCAACACATATGAGGCCTGCCATCGATCCACAGGCATGTGCAGTGCATCAGGATTAATTCGAGACGAGCGTGGAGGTTGGGTCGCTGGGTTCGTCATGAACATTGGAATCTGCACCATTACGGGAGCCGAACTGTGGGGACTATTCCAAGGGATCCAGCTGGCCCGGGAAATGGGATTTCGTAAAGCGATAGCAGAGGTAGATAGCTTGTGCGTGACAAATATGATCCTTGGGCTGGAGGATAACTTTGGAACTAACGAGTCATTAGTCCACGCCATTAGACTTTTGATGCGGGGAGACTGTAGCGTTCGAATTCAGCATGTGCATAGGGAAGCCAATTTTGGCTGATCAGTTAGCAGAATTAGCGGCGTCGTCTCCGTTGGGTGTGCATAAGGTCACGAGTCCGCCTTCGGGGCTGGGTGAATGGTTGAATCACGATATCTGGGGGGTGGCACATCCCCGTCGAGTTCTCATTTCTTAGTTTAGTTTGTAGCACTCGGGCCCTTGCCCGCCTTCATTGTACCCAAAAAAAAATGTATGAATATGTACGGAAAACAAAAGAGTGTTTAAACTTTAAGTGTAAGAACAATTTCAAATGGTCATTGATTGAAAAAAAAAAGTTCGTTTACACATATATATCGTAGTTCTTATTAAATAATTGCACATATACTAATCATAATTTTTATATGCAATTATACCAAATCGACAAAAAATTTTATGTTTATACATCCTACCCAGCAGGACATCCAAATCCGAAAATTGACATCACCACTCCTCCACTCAAAAATCGACGACTTCCTCCTTAGAAAAGGCACATTCAAATCTTTAAAATTTTTACTCCCAACACATGGATCTACACATAATTTGACTATTTATTTTTTTTTTTTTTTGTACAAAGAAAGACGCTAACACGATTACGGTATGGGCGTACTACAAACGGGCCTCAGATACGAAACTCCACTAATGTCATGAGCCAGCCACATCCGGACCCCATTAGGTGGATCGCGGGAGAAGTGATACCCCAATGGTCCTTCCATCGCTAGAAACGCCAAATAATCGGCAGCAGAATTCGCCTCACGGAATGCATGTTGCACCTTAACCTGCCAAGGACGGCCTAGAAGATCTTTAATTCCCATAATGAGGCTAGTGTGCACTCCAGGCACCTCTTCTAAGGTGGCAGAGAACTCTACAACACTCGCACTATCAACTTCCGCCACCACCTTCCGAAACCCCAAATCCCAGGCCAAGCGAAGGCCTTGAAAAAGGCCCCATAGCTCCGCACCCATTATTGAGCAAATCCCAATCTTCATAGTAAAGCCACCAAGCCAACGACCTAGTTCGTCACGAATCAGGCCCCCAGCGCACCCTATGCCCGAAGTCCCATGAAAAGAGCCATCAGAATTGATCTTAACCCACCCCGTCGATGGTCTCTCCCACTTTATCCAGCAAGGTATCCTTGTGTGCCCCGACCCACCAAGTTTCTTATCGCACTCCCTCACCTTGTCCAGCCCTTCAATATAAGCCAAGATTTCACGTAACCCACACTCCACCTCTTTAGTCTTCCCCTGAAAAATATGTTCATTCCTCCACTTCCAAATTTTCCACACAACTACCCCAAAGGTACGATCCCACTGTGTGTATCCATGATCAGGCCGAGGCATTAAGTTTGACAAAACCCAATCGTCCAGTTGCAGAGCAAAGAAAGAAGCACGATAGTCGCTCGGCAGCAATTTCATCCAAATAGCAGCTGCCAAGTGGCAGTCCCGGAGGACATGCAGCGCGGATTCATCCGCCTGGGAGCATACACCACAGAGTGCGTCGGCCGCCAGGTGTCGCCGTCTTCTCTCTTCATTAGTGAGCAGTCGGTTTTTGGTCAAGAGCCAGAGGAACGTACGAATATGTTGAGGACCCAGCCAACGCCACACAACCCTCCATAGTTGTTGTTTGTCCGAAGTCGCGAGCTCTAAATTCTGGTCGTCAGCTAAAAGCTCATAGGCCGACCTGGTAGTAAATTTACCCGTTGGAAAAGGACCCCAATAAAGGCGGTCTCGACCTAAGTTGATATGTGGCGGCGGAGTAGCGGCTATCTGGAGGAGAATCGATGCCGGAATGAAGCCCGAGAAGAGATCTCATCTCCATGCACCAACGTCCGAGGTGAAAAAATGAACCGTTCTTCCCAGTAGGGAAGCTGGGACCTCGTTAACAGCGACATCCAAAAGTACGGTACCCGACGGGAGCCACCGATCCATCCAGAACATAGCCGTGCGACTGTTACACACTGCCCACCGGGCCCCTTTAACAACAGAACTCCACACTTTCTTCACAGCCTGCAAGACAGCCGAGCTACGGTGGCCGGGAACAGCCGAGAGCGGGCCATCACCATATTTAGCTTTCCAAACGTGAACCCACAGGGCATTATGATCCGTAAGATACTTCCAGCCCAACTTCATTAGTAAAGCATCATTCATCAAACGCTGTCTCTTCAAGCCCAGCCCTCCACATCGTCGGGCCTGACAAACCTCATTCCATTTAACAAGACTCAACTTTCGCGTATCTCCCGAACCTCCCCATACAAATCGCCGACACCGCTTCTCTAGCCCTTCACAGATGGCGTTAGGCAACCGGGCTGACTGCATCGTATAATAAGGAATAGCGCTAAGCACAGCTTGCGATAACACCACCCGACCCGCCATGGATAAGGAAGCCGCTCGCCATCCCGACAGCCGAGCTTCCGCCTTGTCGAGGATACGTTCATATGTTCGGGTCGTGGACCGGCCGTGGAGTAGAGGGACGCCCAAATATAGGCCTAGATCATCCACCATGTTAAATCCTAACAATGTAGCCAAAGTTTGCCTGTCAACATGCGGCACATTCTTGGAGAAGAACACGGTTGTTTTTGGGTCACTTACTCGCAAGCCCGAGGCACAACAGAACCCCTCCAGGACCTCCTTTAATGTGCCCACCTGCTCACTGGACGCTTCAAGGAATAGAAGAAGGTCATCCGCGAACAACAAGTACAGAATCTTAACTCTCCCCCGCCCGACAGAAATAGGTCTCTACTTCCCGTCTTCTACAGCCCGTTGAATGGCTTGGGCCAATCGTTCTATGCATAGGACAAATAAATATGGGGAAATAGGATCCCCTTGACGCAGTCCCCGTGTTGGCCAAAATTCTTCAGTCGGGGCACCATTCCAAAGGATTTGCATAGACGAAGAAGAAATACATTTCATAACGGCCGACACAAACTCCCGAGGAAAGCCCGCCAAAAAAAGAGTAGACTCGACAAAGTCCCATCGAAGGAAATCATATGCCTTCTCTAGATCAACTTTGATGACCATGTTCCCTTTAGCCCCTGTCTTGGTTCTCATGGAGTGTATCAATTCTTGCGCCACAATAATGTTATCGTGGATTTGCCGACCCGGCACAAAGCTAGCTTGAGTTGGGCCAACTAAAGCAGGGAGGAGAGGCTTCATCCGATTAGTGAGCACTTTCGTCATTAATTTATAGACCACATTCAAGAGACTAATCGAACGAAAGTGTTTGATCATTTCCGGTTGAGCAATCTTCGGGATGAGGACAACAAGAGTTCGGTTGACAGAAGCGGGCATAGCCCCACCCCTAAGAACCTCCCGGACTAACTTGCACACAGACGGGCCGACTTGGTCCCACTGGCTTTTGAAAAATAAAGCATTTAGGCCATCACTTCCTGGCGCTTTTAAAGACCCCATCCCATGGAGAGCCCGGGAAATCTTATCATCGGAAATATCTCGCTTGAGGAGGGACGACGCCTGGGGACTAATAGGAGGGAAATTGGACCAGACTACCCCTGGTACTGGAACTACCATGTCCGACACATAAATAGACCGAAAATACGATACCGCCATGTGTTGCAAGCCGGCCTGGTCCGTAACTAGGTTATTATGAGCATCTCGTAAAGCGATAATTTTATTTCGATGTCGTCGAGCTTTGACCTGCCCATGATAGAATGCAGTGTTGCGGTCACCAAAAAGGGCCCAATCCCGCGTGGACTTTTGTATCATGAGGACCTCCTCCTGGAGCAAAATCGCCTCCAACTATTTGTTAAGGTCCGCTCGAGCCGGGCTAGTCTATGGGACCCGTGGTTCTGAAGAGCCCGCTGGATCCCTCCAATACGTGCTAGCAGCGTTTTTTTTTTGAAAAAATATTTCCGAAGACTTGGTAATTCCACTCCCTAGCCTCGATGGAGAATGCAGATGTCGCGTCCACAAAATCTCTATTCGCCGGCCAACATTTCTCGACAACCCCTCGGAAGCTGTCATGTAGAAGCCACGGGGCTAGAAACCGAAATGGCTTGTCTCCTCGAGGCTGAGATCCACTAATGCAACGGACAAGCAAGGGGCTGTGGTCAGATCGTATACGCGGAACATGCCGGACAAAAGCCTCAAGGTATCGATCTCTCCATGCCTCGTTACACAGGAAACGATCAAGCTTCTTCGATAAGCCCCCTCGACGCCACGTGAAAAGCGTACCATCGGTCCTCACTTCATGCAGAACATAATCAAAAATCCAATCCGAGAAGGCCTTGCAAACCGTCCCACCCCGTCGAGATCCTCCAGATTGTTCGGAGACCCGCAGGATGCAGTTAAAGTCACCCCCAATCAACCATGGGGCGGTTATAGTCGAGGCTAGGTCAGATAATTGGCGCCAAAGAGCTCGTCTGCTTAATGGGTTCGGAGTGGCATATACAAACGTAACTAACGACTCTCTGCCATCAATCTGGACACGGAGATGGACAAACTGTCTATGGCAGTGCAATATAGTCACCACCGCTTTCTCTCTCCACAAGATCCATATTCCACCCGAAAAACCAGCTGCCTCCACGCGAAAAGAGCGATGGAACCCTGATCGGCGGATAAATTCATCGGCCTTAGTGCCACTGATTCTAGGCTCAAACATTGCCACAACATCCGGCTGGTGTTGATGAATAATTGTAGAGAAGGCTCTTCTAAAACCGCTGGAGCCCGCCCCTTGTACGTTCCAGGCTAGAAAATTCATAAAGAAAATTACGCAAATAAGAAGGGCCATATCGTCAGGCCAACCGAGGGCCACCATCGGCCAGATTCACAGTCTCACTGTCCTCATCCATGTTAAGGTCCCGGGCGCCGTGGATCGGTTGTGAGCTATCCGGGGGTTCCTCCTGAGGGATTGCACTGCAACTAGGGATTTGAGAGTCCACTACCATAGCGTGTTCCTTCGTGGACAAATCTCCAGGGTCTATAATCTCCACATCTCCACTATTCGGACCCGGGTGTGACGGTTCCACCACTCGTACCACCGTATGTTTGGTTGAATCCAACGTTGAGGCCACCAGGTTGACAATAGAGGTAAAGGAGAACGGTGTCGGCGACTGAACGGGAGTCGTAGTCAAAAAGGATCCTATCTGCTTCTGGCCACGCACAAGCGGCTCATGAACCACCTTTTCAGGCGCATCCTTGGCCCCAACCCTTGAATGGGCACCAGACGTCTCCTCGTGTTCCACCCGAGTGGTACCCATGGCCTTCTTTCCCTTACCACGTTTCATCGCACCAGTAATCAAGCGCCAACCGGAAGCAGATCCATTATTATTATTCCCTGACGTGCCCTCGGCAAACTCCTTGCTTCCGTTGTCTGCATTGAAGGCGTCACCAAAGTTAGGCCGAGGAGAGGGATGAGAGTCCTCTGTCGCATCGTCCCTAAGGATGTTGAAACGCGAGCCAGAGCCGGGGTTATGAGCAGCCCGAGACTTGCCCACTGCAGCGGGCTCTTTCCCTGGATGGTGCTGAAAGCGACCGGACGTCTTTGCCACTATCCATGGTCCATATGCGTTCCCTCCGCTCTGGGCTGTTGCGGCGTCTATGTTCCTCGCAGCAGTACCGTCTCTCGCCTGGCCCATCGCGCCACCAGCATCACCATTGGTATTTTCAGGCCCATCAGAGGTCGGAGTCTCCTCATCTGTGGTTGGACTCTTGCCAGTGGAACAACTAGCCGCAGAGTGCCCGTAAATTCCACAGGTAAAGCAAATGTCCGGAAGAAATTCATATTCCACCCTTTGAAGCTTTCCCCGAATAGTGAATCTGGCGCATAGGGGTTTATTCAAGTCCAATGTTACGGCTAACCGAGCAAACTTGCCCCTTGTTTGGGAAGCGGTCTGATGATCTATCTTCACTACTTTTCCAACCACCTCGCCAATTGTGCGGAAAATTTTTTGTGATATAAGTGCACCGGCATTCCCGGTAACCGAATCCATGTCACCAAGGATTTAATTTGATTACAAGTAACATCGAAATCATCACTCCACGGCTGAACATGAACGTAAAATTTCTTGTATTGTTTCGAGAGCATCCATGGGCCGCCCACTAGTACACGTACGACGTCATCATGTGTGGTAAACCGAATTTGGAAGTACCCGTTCTCCAAATCAATCATGTCACAACCATTCGTGAAAGGCCACAGATTCACTAGCTTGTTGTACAACAGTGGAGGAGACAGAACCGCCCCCATCACCTTAACCACTACCACATTCTTCCAGGAGTGTATCAATGTCTCGTAGAAGCTGTCCTTTACCTTGGTATCTGGCAGTGGCCCATTGCGATCAAGAGTAACGTCATCATCCTTAACATCCCGCGGCTCGTCATCAGAGGTTAAGTCAACATGTTGCCGATGGTTAGTGAGCGTATCGCGAAAACTCCTCCCCCTGGGGGCGCCATCGGCGCCTGGAAGTCCGAGCCAGTCAACTCGATGTTCCCGTCGTCGTTTGGTTGCATTCGAGAGCGCTTCAAAGATCTTGGACTTTGCAACGGAGAAGAAAGGGCTTGCTGCAGGCCAGGGAAGTTATGTCGGTCAGGCGGATCGGCGTGAGGGCCATCCGGCAGGCGTTGAAGTGAAGCCGTCGCGATCCTAGGGTTTCGCATATCCTAGGGTTTTGCACTATTTATTTTTTTCATCTCAAGCTATACACTTTATTCACACCAATATGTCATTATTACTCAGAGATCTCTACTTCATCACGGCTCCACTTGCTCCAAGACACCACCGCCCGGATAACAGCAAATCTCGCCTCCACACAGCCAGAACCCCCGTCGTCTCTGGTCCCCTTCTCTTCCCCGCACACGGCCCGTCCCTCGATGCCACCTCCTATGCTAGCATCATATGCAGACCATTCCACGTCAGGTCCCCGGAGTCCAAAGACAACGGGCCGACTCTAATGAGGCAATGTACTTGCCCGGG
>CACSLK010024664.1:226008-246826 GCA_902706635.1 Striga hermonthica | reverse complement strand
TGGAACTGATTTACGTCGATGAACCCGCGTGCCAAAAGTCGTTACATATTAGAAGGCACCTTCGAGAACCCGTTCGATCCGAACTCATTATGTTTCTAAAAAATAATCCTGACGTCTTTGCGTGGAAGCACGAAGACATGAAGGGCATTGACCCCGGTGTTGCTAGCCACAAGTTAAATCTTTATCGGACCGTCAAACCTGTTGTACAGAAACAAAGAAAGTTGGGGCCAGACCGACAAAAAGCCATGGAAGAGGAAGTAAAAAAACTCGTGGACAACAAATTCATCAAAGAAGCCAAATATCCGACTTGGGTATCCAATCCCGTTCTTGTTAAAAAGAGTAACGGCTTGTGGTGACTATGCATAGATTTCTCAGATTTAAATAAAGCTTGCCCGAAGGATAGTTATCCACTTCCTCATATTGATTACATGGTCGATGCCACCTCGGGTCATGAGTTGATGAGTTTCATGGACGCTTACTCGGGCTACAATCAGATTCCTATAGACCCCGAAGACTCAGAACACACTTCTTTTTCTTCCACCCGAGGTCTATATTGTTATACCGTGATGCCCTTTGGATTGAAAAATGTCGAAGCCACCTACCAACGTCTGGTCAACAAGATGTTTGCCAATCTAATCGGTCACACC
The DNA here is from genome assembly GCA_902706635.1 of Striga hermonthica. Taxonomy (NCBI): domain Eukaryota; kingdom Viridiplantae; phylum Streptophyta; class Magnoliopsida; order Lamiales; family Orobanchaceae; genus Striga; species Striga hermonthica. The sequence goes on along the minus strand of CACSLK010024664.1, from coordinate 246,179 downwards.
ATGGAAGTGTATGTTGAAAACATGCTCGTCAAGTCGGTGAATGCCTCCGATCACGTGACACATCTTCAACAGATGTTTCATGTTCTTCGGACATATTCCATGGTCCTAAATCCCAAAAAATGCACCTTCGGAGTCGAATCAGGAAAATTCCTCGACTATATGGTCAGTCAATGAGGGATTGAGGCTAACCCCGTCAAAATCAAAGTTATTCAAGATTTAACTCCTCCGATGTTGGTCAAAGGCGTTTAAGCCCTGGCCGGCCGACTTGGCGCGCTTAATCGGTTCATCTCCAAATCTACCAATCATTGTAGACCTTTTTTCGAAGCCATCAAGAAAGGAAAACATTTTGAATGGACCGAAGAATGTCAGAAAGCTCTTCTTGGCATTAAAGCGGCTCTCGCATGCCCTCCGACGTTGCAGAAACTAAGTCCGGAGAAAATGCTATTTTTATATCTTGGAGTCAGCAAGAGAAGAGGGGGTGCAACAATCGCCCGTCTATTATGTCAGCAAGGCTTTACACGATGCCGAACTTCGCTATCCTCTTATGGAGAAGCTTGCCTTTGCACTCGTCATTGCTGCTCGGAAATTACGCCCGTATTTCCAAGAACATTCTATCACCGTTCGCATCTCGTACCCATTGCGACAGATTTTACACCGACCCAACACTTCAGGACGAATGATAAAGTGGATCGTGGAACTCGGTCAGTTCAATATCCACTATCAACCGAGAACTGCGATAAAGGCTCAAGTTCTATATGATTTCATCATCGAATTCACACCGCCTGTAGAGGCACACTATAAAAACCAACGATGGGTTCTCTACATCAATGGATCTTCCACCACAAACCAAGCAGGTGCAGGAATAGTTTTGGCTGATCTCGAAAACAAGCTATTCTGTCATTCGGTGAAGTTTCTCTTCCCTGCAACTAACAATGAAGCTGAGTACGTAGCCCTGCTATCCGGATTAAACTTAGTCGAGTCGATGAACATTAAGTACCTTAAAGTTTTATCCGACTCGCAGCTCTTTGGTAAACCAAGTCAATGGATCATACAAAGTCAAGGAACCTCGGTTGATACCATACTTATCCTTGACGAAACAGAAATTATTGAAATTCTCCATTCAAATCAAACACATCCCACGAACCCTAAACGTGTAAGCAGACGCTCTATCTCGATTAGCTTCAAGTACCGGGATGGAAAGTGTAGAGTAAGTCCAAGTCGGTCAACAAGAACAACCGTCGACACACTCTCAAGAAGTCCTGGCTGTTGACCCGACTACTTCTCCAAGGCCTCCGACGTGGATGGACCCGAACATTCAGTACCTGGAAACCGGGGACTTACCCTAGGATCCCAAAGAAGCTCGGACACTCTGAATTCGAGTTGCTCGGTATACGATGGACAACAGAACTTTGTTCAAAAGAGGGTATTCGGTCCCGCTCCTGAAATGCTTGACCGAATCTGAATCTCGTTATGTTCTGTAAGAGTTACACAGAGGAATTTTCGGAACTCACCCCGGTGCTCAAGCTTTGTCATATAAAATTCTAATACAAGGGTATTACTGGCCGACATTGAAAGCGGATGCTGCAGCATGGGTACGTAAATGTCCAAATTGCCAAGTTTTTGCACCTAACGCTCATCAGTTTCCCGAAGTCCTCAAATCGATTTACAGTCCTTAGCCTTTCGCTAAATGGGGGATTTATCTCATCGGTCCCTTGCCTAGCAGAAAGGGTGGTGTCCGATTTGACATTGTCGTCATTGAATACTTTACTAAATGGGCCGAAGCAGAGCCATTGGCCACGATAACCGAACAAAAGTTGTCGATTTTATGTTGAAGTCAATCATCTGTCGTTTCGGAGTACTGAATTCTATCATCACCGACAACGGCCGACAGTTCGAAGGCAAGAAGCTCAAAATTCTTTGAGAAGAGTACAAGATCAAACACTTTTTCTCTTCACCATACCATCCACAGTCAAACGGCCAAGTCGAAGCCGTCAACAAGCTCATAAAAATGGTCTCAAAGTCCGACTCGACGCTGCTAAAGGGGCCTGGCCAGAAGAATTGTCGCACGTTTTACGGGCATATCCGACAACTGCAAGAACGTCCACGGGTGAAACTCCATTCTCATTAACATATGGATCAGAAGTTGTCGTTCCAGTCGAACTCGGTACGCCGACTTACCGAATTTAGAATTACACCGAAGAGTCCAACTCAGAAAATATTAAAGCAAACCTTGACCTACTTGAAGAACTTTGCACTCGTGTCGAACTAAAAAATGCCTCTTACAAACAAAGAAGCGAGAGGTACGTTAATTCCAAATTTAAACCTCGCACGTTCTGGGTTGGAGATTTGGTGCTCAAAAGAATCATGGGGCCTGACCCCGGCCCCCTTAAACCGAAGTGGGAAGGACCCTTTAAAATCAATGAAGTTCTACCTCACGGAGCATACCAGATTGCACATCCTGACGGAACTCCTCATCAATATCCGTGGAATGCCGTATTCCTAAAAAAGTTATATAAGTGAATCACTAGAAGTCGTGTAGCAGACTTTCCTTTTGGTGAACCCTCCTTTTATCCCTTTGAGGGAATGAAGTCATTCTTTTGATGTAACAAAACTCAAGCACTCTCACTTCTAAATCCGAGTAACAACTCGGTATCGATGTAAACATTATAACACTCAGTTTTGCTGATGCCTTGTAATACATCCAAATCCCACGTATGGTTCGGTCGGGCTAAAGCTCGTCTGCATCATTTCAGCTAACATGATTTGGCGGGTCTCATTGACAGCCGAGTACACTTCATCCAACTCGGTTGAGGCCATTCCATAATCGAACCGTGACGAAGTTCGGTGAACTTTTTTCAACTCGAGTGCAGCGTGAATATCATCGAGCTTTTGCAAGTTTTCTAACAGCTTGAAAATCGGTTTACACTGTAACTGTTTTTATCAAAAGATCAAAGTTGTGCTCGGAAATTGTTTCATCAAAATTCCACGGTTTTCAATTTAACTTGTTACAAAATTATTACGCTCAAACTACTTTTCACAAGTTAAATCCTGTTGACACGGTTTTCGGTAAACCGAGTTAGTAATACTTATCGGGTTTTTATGCTCAATGAGTGGAAGATTATATTCCCTCGAAAGATTGACATGTTCGCGGATCCCAAAGCAATCACATATCGGGTGAGAATGGATCAAGAACCGACATCTTCATCAACTAACCGACATCTCATATCGGTTATGGCTTATCGAGCCGATATGTATGACTTGCCAAACCGACATCATAAGGCGGCGCCAACTCAGCACAAGTCATCATTACGCCTTGCCAAGTGGCGTGCTACAAGGATAAATAGCAATTAGCCGCCATTGACTTTTCTAATGTAATGATTATTATTTTGATAAGGTTGTACGAGAATATATAAAGAAAGGGAAAATTTTCCCAAGGGGGGGACACACAGAAATAATACTGATATTCCCGTTCAATAAACATGGTGTTCTTTCAATAAGACGAATCTTTCCGAATACTTAAGTTCTTTTTCTATTACCTCATCGTTGTTGATTCCCCATATAACAACAGTTTGGCGCTAGAGGAAGGGCCTCATAAGGGTTTTGAAGTTATCTTTCGCTGTTGTAGCCACATATTCGCTCGACTTTGCCCTGTCGCAATCGGGTCGAGATCATACTTCTCATGCTGGCCAAATCCAAGCTACCAATCGTTCTCCCAGGCGTTCAACACCACCACCTCCGGCTACTGATATTACGAACTTTCTACAAAATCTGGAGTTCCTGACCTCTCTTATAGCTCGAGCCATGCCTAGAAACTCGAGTACTATACCATTATCCACGCCGTTCCCCACAAATCCAACGGAACACCCAAATCTTACTCACAATAACCCTGAAACACATGCGGCGACATCACATGCTACGTCACAACCGCGTCACACTTCTCAACATCGAGAGAAATTTACCCGTATAACTGTTAATCCAGCGTTGAATAATTAGGTCGCGGAGGAACCTCCTGTTCAGGAAATGACCGCTGAAAGCCATTCTGCTCACCGTTAGAGAATTCCTTCACGCCCTAGACCTCCCTCGCCGGTGCCACATGATCCTGAAGATTTACGGCGTCAAATTGAACGAAACCGAGTGTCGAGGCATAGTGCAGAGAAAATAGAGGTTTTCCGTAAAAGATTGGCTAAAATTGAGACTCGACAGAAATCACAAGAAGACTCTCCCTGACATGTCTCTACGTCGGGAAATGTTCTCATTGAAGCTGATTCCCCCTTAGCTCTTGAACTTACTGCGGAGGCACTTCCTGCCAAGGTAAAAATCCCACAAATCGGCATGTATGATGGGACTTTGGATCCCGATGCACACCTGGGTCATTATACATCTTGGATGGACTTGCACGGTGCCTCGGACGCTTTGAGATGTCGGATGTTTTCCCTCACGCTGGGGCCACGAGCACAAAAATGGTATTACACTCTTCCACCTCATACAATTTGGAAGTGGCAACAGTTGCGTGCAGCTTTCCGATCACTCTTCATTGGAGCTCAAGTTTGTCTTATCCCATAAGAATCGATCACTAACATCGTGCAAAAGGATGACGAAACTGTTAAGGACTACATATCTCGGTTTAACGATCGAATTCAGAACATGGAGCCTTGTCACCCTGAGACCCTGTTAGTGACTGCAATTGCTGGATTGAAGCCCAATTCGATGTTTCGTTAGACCTTATGTCAAAACAAGCCGACTACTTTTCAAGAATTTCTCGTACGAGCTCAACAGTTCATTATCGCCGAAGAATCAATGTCGGTTCCCAGTTTCGACTTCTCGGTGAAGGAAAACAAGACTGAGTCGGATGCAAAGAAAAAGAATAAGAAGAATTTTGGAAAAGCGCAATATCGGAATTACTCAAAAGGCTATGAAAATACTCTGGAATCCAGAGCCGCCCGAGATCAATATTCGGACAATGTGAGGACAGGCTATCAGGCCGTTTATTCGACCGGAGCAGCCACAATATTTGAAGAACTGAAAGAAAAGGGAATTATTCCTAATCTGAAACCTGTGAGAACTCCTGAAGATAAGCTTGATAAAACTCAGTACTGTGCATACCATAAATCTCCGGGACATAATACCGATGAATGTCTCGGTCTCCTGTCGGCCCTTCTGCGTTTAATTGGGCAACCACAACTTCAAAAGTTCAGGAATTTTGATAATCGCCGAAAAGAAAGGCCTGCAGATCTTTCAGATGAAGAAGATGATGACAATCGGGCTGTTAACCCGAAAACAATCCGTGCGAACGACAAAGAGGTTTTCACATTTTCTACCCTTGTCGGAACTTCGACCGACAATTGCAAGAAACCCAAAACGCATGATACATCAAACTCTTCTCACTGCATACCTCGAGTGAATTCTAATACTAAACAGTTGGACACTTCTCGGTGAAAAGCTAAAGCTTATGCTAGGGAAACACAAAATGTCAGAAAGCATATTATGAATGTTGATCTTCGAGATACTATCAATAAACGAAATTGTCCCATCACGTTCAGCATCGAAGACGCCAATCTGTTTGATCATCCTCACTCTGATGCCCTCATTATCACTGCCCCGAGTAATCTATGTTCATAGAATCATGGGGTATACCAGAGCGTATTCGATTATTTTGATGTTTCGCACTTTTAAGAAATTGGGTCTGGACCCCGCCGATATCAGGCCTTGTAACGATCAGATTCAAGGTTTTAATGGAAGCATTTCTTGCCCTATCGGTGAAATATTACTCCCCATTCGATTTGGTGGTTTTGGACCAAAATCCAAGATCATTATGGAGACTTTTAAAGTCTTGGATGTTCAAAATGAGTACAACGCTGTTGTAGGACGAACCGCTCTTTATAAACTCAGTGCTGCTGTGTCAATTTTTCATTATGCCTTGAAATTCCCCACCATTGAAGGAGAAGGCACTCACTATGGAGATCAACAGGAGGCCCGAAATCTGGCGTTAGCCTCAACTTCGTGTAATCTTCATGTATGCGAAGTGTTGGAAACTGATAGTTCTGTTGACTTGAGAGATCCAGTCTCCCCTGATGCTGAAAGGACTGATCAATTTGCTTCAGATACCGACATTTCCTCTGCACTTGATACCGATATCCCTGTGACGTCGGATTTGCCTGAAACCACGAATGAAGTCCTCGACGAAGAACAACCTCTTCACGAGGAGGACATGAAAACACACGAAGATATAGAACCAAGGATGCAGTTCAAAGATAAGAGCCACCACGTTCGGGCGGAACCCGTTGAAGACGTCAGAATTATTTACGTAGATGAACTAACTCGACAAAAATCGTTGCGCATTGGAGCTAGTCTTCAAGAACCCATACGTTAACATTTAATTTAATTCCTCCGATCAAATTCCGACGTATTCGCCTGGAAGCATGAAGAAATGATAGGAATAGGCCCGCAGAAGGCGTGTCACTGGCTGAATTTCGATAAAACGGTCAAGCCCGTCATACAAAAACGTCGAAAGTTCGGGCCAGATTGTCAGAAAGCATTGGAGGAGGAAGTAAATAAACTCGTTGACAATAAGTTTGTTAAAGAAGCCAAATACCCGACGTGGATATCAAATCCTGTTTTGGTTAAGAAAAGTACTGGCCTTTGGCGTCTATGCATTGATTTCTCGGATTTGAACCAGGCATGTCCGAAAGATAGTTATCCAATTCCACACATCGACTACATGGTAGATGCCACAACAGACCATCAGCTCATGAGTTTTTTAGACGCTTATTCTGGTTACAATCAAATTCCCATGTACCCTGATGACGCTGAACACACTTCGTTTTATTCAGCCCGAGGTCTCTATTGCTACGTCATGATGACTTTTGGATTAAAAAATGTCGGGGCCACGTATCAGAGATTGGTCAACAAGATGTTTGCTCGTTTTATTGGTCATACAATGGAGGTTTATGTAGACGACATGCTGGTAAAATCGGAGCAAGCCTCCAATCATATCGCTCATCTTTCTGAAGTCTTTGATATCCTTCAAGAATACTCGATGGTGATTAAACCTAAGAAGTGCACTTTTGGAGTTGGATCAGGAATATTTCTAGGATTTATGGTGAGCCAAAGGGGGATCGAACCCAATCCCGTCAAGATTCAAGCCATACTTGATTTAGCCCCTCCGACATCCATCAAGGGTGTCCAAGCTTTAACTAGTCGACTAGCAGCTCTAAATCGATTCATTTAAAAGTCGACGGATCATTGTAAGCCTTTCTTTGACGCTATCAGAAAGAAAAAGTCGTTTGAATGGACCCATGAATGTCAGAGTGCTTTTGATAACATCAAAGAAGTTCTTTCACAACTACCGACATTGCAGAAACCTCTCCCCGAAGAACCTTTGTACCTATATCTGGGAGTAAGTGATGTTGCTGTTAGTGTTGTCCTCTTACGACAAGATGGACTCCAACAGTTTCCGATATATTACATTAGCAAGGCATTACATGACGTTGAATTGCGATATCCATATATAGAAAAATTAGCCTTTGCCTTGACTATAGCTGCTCGTAAGCTGCGACCGTATTTTCTGGAACATTCTATTGTTGTGTTCACTTCATACCCTCTCCGACAAATCCTTCACCGACCTGACACGTCGGGCAGAATGATCAAGTGGGCTATTGAGCTTGGGCAGTTTGACATTCAATATCGACCCCGAACTGCTATCAAAGCCCAGGTGTTATTCGACTTCATAGCAGAGTTCACTCCATCTGTCAACGCAACAATTGAAGATCCAACGTGGACTCTCTATATCGATGGATCGTCCACTGCTATACGAGCTGGAGGAGGTATCGTTTTAGTCAGCCCTGATCAACAAGTATTTTGTTACTCTGTAGCATTCACTTTCCCAGCCACAAAAATGAAGCAGAATATGAAGCTCTTCTATCAGGCCTGCGTTTTGCTGAATCTATGAGTGTTTCCTCCCTCCGCATATTTTCTGATTCTCAATTACTTGTCAGTCAGATCAATGGCACCTATGAAGTCAAGGAACCTCGATTGTTTCCGTATTTTGATCTTGTCAAGAAGAACTTATCAGGATTCAAAATGACTTTAGAACACATACCTCGAACGTCCAATATTCAAGCGGATGCTCTCTCACGTTTGGCCTCTTCTACCGATTTGAATAATGTTGAATTTGTGCAAATTACTCAACAGACGACTTCCTCAACAGTCTCTACCGACGTCGTCGTGATCGATGTTGCTTCACCGATTTCAAATTCGACTTGGATGGATCTGATCATCAACTATCTTCAAACTGGGGTCGTGTCTGAAGACCCAAAAGAAGCTCGTACCCTTCGTGTTCGTGCTGCTCATTTCACGATCGATCAAGAAACATTATACAAGCGTGGATATTCCACTCCATTGCTTAAGTGCTTGCCAGAAACCGAAGCCCGACGTATTCTTCAAGAAGTACATGAGGATGTCTGCGGCACCCACCAAGGAGCACAAGCTTTATCCCACAAAATTCTTTGACAAGGTTACTATTGGCCGACTGTCAAGAAAGATGCCACCGACTGGGTGCGAAAATGTCACAAGTGTCAGATATTTGCCCCCAATGTTAACCAACATCCTGAACTCCTCGAGTCAATATATAGTCCATAGTCGTTCGCAAAATGGGGGATTGATTTAATTGGTCTGCTTCCGACAGCAAAGGGAGGTGTTCGATTTGCGATATTGGCTGCTGACTACTTCACCAAATGGGTAGAGGTTGAACCTCTTGCAACCATCACCGAACAAAAAATGATTGATTTTGTTTTGAAGTCCATCGTCTGTCGGTTTGGAATACCGAACTCCTATATAACCGACAACGGTCGACAGTTCGAAGGAAAAAGATTTGAAGGCTTTTGTGAAGATTATGGCATCAAGCATTTCTTTTCGTCACCTTACCATCCACAAGATAATGGACAAATAGAAGCCGTAAATAAGATCATCAAGACTGGTCTAAAAACTCGACTTGAGACTGCAAAGGGATCTTGTCCTGATGAGCTACTTCATGTCCTTTGGGCTTATCAGACGACTACGCAAAATTCAACTGGAGAAACTCCATTTTCATTGGCATACAGAACTGAAGCTGTGATACCTGCTGAACTCACTTCTCCAATATATCGGATTACCCATTTTTCCGAACAAGCCAACTCAGGAAACTTAAGAACCAATCTCGACTTGGTCGATGAACTACGGACCGAAGCTGAAATTTGGAATGTTGCTTACAAACGACGTAGTGAAAAGTACATTAATTCGAAATTGAAGCCACGCTCATTTGTCGTAGGAGACCTCGTGTTGAAGAGAGTTACTGGGGCCAACGTCGGTCCGTTGCAACCGAAGTGGGAAGGACCCTTCAAAGTGAACCGTCTGATCTCTAATGGTACCTACCGACTTGAAACTCTAGATGGTGTTCCCCTTCAATATCCTTGGCATGCGACCTATCTGAAGAAGTATTTTTAGTAAAGCCGAGGGTTGAATCCTTATCGCCGATGTATGAAAAGCCTTTTGTCCTACCGATGTACAAAATTACTTTTTGTTGTCAATAAAGTTTGTGTGACGAGCTACTATAATTTGTTAGATCATTTGGACCTCAATAAGTCGGTCCATGTTGCTAAGGCTAGACGTGTTCATACCCTGAAGTTGGTATGACCTAGCCAAACGCGACAAAGCTGGATACTTCCAAGCCCTGAAGATGGTTTGGGGAGGCTTATGCTCTACAATTTCAAATCCCGACGTTGATTTGATGAGCTTACAATAAGTGTTTCTGAGCTCTTTGAATACTTCAAAGACTTTCGCAACAAAAGCAAGTTTGTTATAACTTGTTCTGATGAAGAGTTCATATATGTCGGATACGCTATAAATTATGCCGATATCGAGAATTCGGGCAAATCTATAAGAAAGTAATATGTAATATCCAAATATCATGTTGGAATAATCAAGAGCACGATTTGCTAAACATTCATTTATCTTTACTCCGACATGTTTTGATTTAACTTGTAATGGAAATACATTCGTAAATATAATAAAGCCATTGAACATTGAATTTCATTCATAACAAATATTGTCATTACATTCGACGAAAAGAAATAAAAAACAACAACAAATTATGAAGTTTTTTCTGGATTTTCCTTGTTCGTCCCCGACGTTGAAGCCCCTCCGGCTGTTGAAGATTGAGAGTTGCCGACTTCAGCTTTGCCCTTATCTACTGAATCTAGATGGTCTATCAATCTTTGGCCAAGGTGCTGCATCACCTCCTCTTCTTTCTCCTCCATTGCTTGGATGACGTCGCTTTCTTTTATAATGACGACGCCATCATCTTCATGAATAATTCGATCATCATCGGAGGGAATAATTTCCATCAGCCACCCTTTGGCTTTGGCGTCATCCTCAGCCACTTTTCGCAAGGCGAAGCCAGTGATAGCATCCATGAGCTCCTCGTCAGAAAGATTCTCAAGTGTTTCCACGACGAACGCCTCAGCAATTGCCTCGACACATATGTTCGCCATTTCGGGCTTTTTGGCTTTTTCCACCTCAAGGACCATGTCGATGAAGGCCCAACGGATCTTTGCCTTACGCTCTTCCGACAAGGGCGCCATGTCTAATTCGAGCATCCGACTTTCTTTCAACTTGAGAATTCAGTCAGCAAAGTCTCGTTCATCCTGGTCAGCAGGGATATGGGCAATTTTGATCTCAGGGTTAAGACGATGTTTTTCCAACTTTTCCAGAAGGAAAATCCGCAGCTCATCGACACTATAAATGCCGTTTTCAACACGGTCGATGACCCAGCGCAACGTCAGCGCAGCATTCAACTCCAAGTCCCACTCTGTGACTGTGTCCTCGTTCAATACCTTATCGGAGTTTGTCACGGCTTTCTTACCGACGTCGATACCCTCCTGAAATTTGAGTTTGGCCGCAGCTGTCATCTCTTGATGGAGCTTAGTCATGGCAATCTCATGGGCCTCACGACTTCAGATTAGCTCAGCATCTTTGTCAGACCGATCTTTACGGACGGCTTGAAGCTCAGCCCTCAATCTCATGAGTTGCTCATCTTTATCCTTTGCTATCTCTTCAACTTTAGCCAACTGAACCGATAAGAGATCATGGGCTAGAAGAAGGTTTTCTCTCTCAGTTTTAAGTGCACCCACCTCGGTTTGTGCCGCCTTCAACTGGGCATCTTTTTCCGACATCAATGCTTCATATCGGGATTTTTCTTCCTCCAAGGACGCCACTGTCCTATCTTTCAAGCCAAGTTCATTGTCCTTCTCTTTGAGCTGGGTAACTTTGTTACGATAGCTCTCCTCGGCAACAACAAAACTGATAAGTGCTCGTCCTAAACAACCCTTCGCATAGTTAAATTTTTTGTCATCAGGCAATGAGGCTATCCCAGCATGAGTTTTTGGATCCCATGACATTAAGGGAACCTTTGCTGCATCCACCGCTTCAGCAGGAAGAAAATGATTATTAGGCAATTTGGGCTCATTGACGGTTTGATACATTGAAAACCATGGCTCAAACACATCCTCAGGCAACGTGATATCTGCTGCTTTCTTCTCGTTCACTTTTAGAAAGGACGATCTCAAAGTAATTTCCGGTTCCTCCATCTCCTTATCTTTGCCTGAACTGAGGTCCTGTTTCTTCTTCATCCGCTCCGCTACATGCGATACACTCGATCTTTTGCGGCGATGAACTAAGCCTAAACCAGATTCCTCTGGCACTTCTTGAGAGACTTCGGTTTCGGTCACAGGCTCGATCACCGGCATGATCACTTGCTGTATCAGTTCAACACTAAGTGGCTCCTGATTTTCTATGGCAACTGGTTCATTGGCAATAGCTGGGCTCGGCTCCACCTTTGTCGCTGATGGCTCACCGACGACACTTTGAGATCGGTTGGGGTTCTTTTTCCACACCTTAAGAAGATTCATGCGTCCAGCCATCTCGGTCGATCGTAGACTTTTATTTTTTCCAACTTTGTTCTTTAAATCCAAGTTTGGATTGCGTCTCCGATGCTCTTCCGCTTCAATGGGATCCCCAAAACCAAAGTATCCCAGCAACGGATAATAAACTGTCGAATAAAATGTCTCAAGTTAAGACCGACATCATCAATATGGAGAACAAAGTAAAGTAAGTAATAAGCTTACCCGGTTGAAACGAAGAGTCTAATATCCCGGGAGATAAGCCAGGTAGCTCTAACCGAGAATCCTTCACAAGTCGTTGGTATCGTCGCTTGTTTGGAGAAACTTCGAACAATTTATCAACCCGATCGTACAGTAAACCTTGAAATTTAGGTTCTTTCTTCCCCGCTGGTTTTGCTACATGGTCACAAAAGTCCACCTGTTAGCGGAAACAAAAAAACAAAACATTAATACTCGAAGTAAAGAAAAAGATAAGCAACTTACAATAACCAGACTTAATAGCCATCGGGACACTCGTCCCATTGGCAAGAAGATCGTTGGCGAAGTCGGCGCACTGCCAGTCTCCACCAACCCACAGCCATTCTTCCTGGAATTCATGAAGCGTATCGGGGATTTCAGTTATCAGCTCACCGACTTTAACCCTCGACTGAGGCTTACCGACAAGTGAGAAAGTTAAGAGCGGGTCCGTAACTTGTCTATCCGGACTTTTCCGAAAGGAAAACATGCTCCTCATGTCCCTTTCCGATGGCAAATCCCATTTCTTTTCGGCTAAAAGCACGAGCAATCCGATAACTCATTTCCATGAATTTGGAGCGATTTGACACAAGGGAAATTCCCAGTTCCGTAAATACTCTGTGATAATGCGCGGCAAAGGGAATCGCAACCCTGATCTTAAGCTTTTAGCGAACACGCCGACACACCCTGGCGGCGGACACGTAATCCTTTCCCCCGGATATGGCGCAAATAAGTGTACCGATGTAGGAACTCGCATCTCACCCCGCAACATAATGACATCGGTGTCTGTTAATATGGTCGGTTTACCATGAGACGTAACTTCGGGGTCCGGCCACCTTCTAAAAGGTCACCTCCAAAATCTTGGGTCGTCAATAGCATTCTCCTCCACTGTTTTGTCCCCCTCAGTATCATTTAATCGTATATTTAGGCGTTCGACAAACACCGGATCCCACCGATTATATTCAGACAATAATTCTATTTCCCCAGAGTGAACCATGTTGATCATCATGACATCCAACTCGTCGTCACCAGAAGACGCCAACGATACACTCATGATTTGAAGAAAAATATGCCAAAGTAGATAAATAAAACAGAGAAATAACTCTTACCACGAGAAGAAATTCACAGATCTGGGATGCTTTGAGAATAGTTGTGAAGCGACAAGATTGTGAGATAATAAGAAATTCGATTGCAGAAAGAAGTTGAAGGTAAAGTAAATCTCAAGAAACGATTTCCTATTTATACTAAACCCTAAAGTCAGTAATGACCGTTGGAAGGAAGAAGAAATAGGGGCGCGTGGATTAAACTCTCTTAATTCGCGAGTCGACACGACCTTTGAGAATCGCGCCTCTCAGCAATAACTACGTGGCCTATCAAAAGTAACCGTTGCCCCCTCAGCAAACATTGCAATTAATTTTAATCAATTGCGCCGTTTCAGCTTTCAGTACCATTTTTGTACCAAGTGTGAAGACATCGGAGGACGGCTGCAAAAACCGGCGTGTCCCACTCGCTCAAATTAAGTTGTTTCCTGGTGTATTTTCAGCATCACTGCCCGTCTTTTCTCAAGACATCAATTAATGCTAGGGGCCACCTTGTTGACATGGTTTTCGGTAAACCGAGTTAGTAATACTTATCGGGTTTTATGCTCAATGAGTGGAAGATTATATTCCCTCAAAAGGTTGACATGTTTGCGGATCCCAAAGCAATCACATATCGGGTGAGAATGGATCAAGAACCGACATCTTCATCAACTAACCGACATCTCATATTGGTTATGGCTTATCGAGCCGATATGTATGACTAGCCAAACCAACATCATAAGGCGGCGCCAACTCAGCACAAGTCATCATTACGCCTTGCCAAGTGGCGTGCTACAAGGATAAATGGCAACAAGCCGCCATTGACTTTTCTAATGTAATGATTATTATTCTGATAAGGTTGTACGAGAATATATAAAGAAAGGAAAATTTTCCTAAGGGGGGACACACAGAAATAATACAGATATTCCCATTCAATAAACATGGTGTTCTTTCAATAAGACGAATCTTTCTGAATACTTAACTTCTTTTTCTATTACCTCATCGTTGTTGATTCTCCATATAACAACAAATCCGAGTTAAAATATTGATCCCATACTTTTTCCGAGCTCATCACACTTGGTCTTAAAATTGCTAAAATCATACAGCAACACGAACCAACTCATGATAACATGAAAAACAATTATTCATTTCATCAAACCGGGAATATGATATAATAGCCTACTAAGGGCGTCAACATACTGACACCCCGGTTAATAACAGAATACTAAAACATCAAAAACATAAAAATTCAAAAACTTCAGGCAGCATCTTCCTTCTCTTTTTCATCTCGGTCGACACCACTACCTTCACCTAATTCCACCTCGGTCGGCCTTAGCATCTGATCGTGGAGTCGCTCAAGGACGGCAACTTCCTTTGCTTTTGTCGTTGCTTCTATAGCCGCATCTGTGACAGGGACAAACTCATGACGCGGATCTGCCAGTTCTGTTGCTACCTCATCCATTGCAGGTACAACCTCAGTCTCTCCGACATCTTGCTCTTTCAATTTGGCCTTCTCTTCGGCGTAGGCCTCGACCACTTTCCGAATTTTCTCCGAAGACATGTCCTCGAAATTTTGCTCAATGACGACGTCGGTGAGTGTTTCGATATAGATATCAGTCAACTCCTCTCTTTTTTTTCTTCTCGCCCTCAAGGATCATATTCACATACGCGCGGCGAAGAATATCTTCTCGTTCTTTGGTCAACGGGGGGAGGTTCGTATTCTTGGTGAACTCTTCGGTTCGGCCCAACAAGTTGGCACAAAACTCCCTCTCATCGTCATCGGCTTCAACGTGCATCCCCTTGATTTCCATGTCGAAGTCATACTTCTCCAGTTTGTGAAACAAAAAGATGCATAGTTCGTCGACATCGTAAAATCCAACGCTGCACCGCTCGATCACCCATCGAAGATTCACACAAGTGTCCATCTCCATTTCCAAGTTGGGGTCGGCCACGCCTTCCACTCCGGTCTCAGCGGCTGCTTCCACTCACCCTTCGCCGGCTTGATCTCCGCCAATGGGGATCGATTCCTTCCCCGCTTGGAAACCATTTCCATACATGAACTCCCCATAAGCCGACTTCTCCCTCTCGAGTTTAGCCATTTCGTCTTGGTGAGCGTCACGGGCCCGAGCCACAAGTGCTTGCACTTCGGAATACTTTTTGCGAGTTTCATCATGCTCGACCTTCTCCTTCAACAGCTTCTCATTTTCCTCATCGGCACTAGCCTCAAGCGCCTTAGTATGTTGTTCAACAAAATCAAGACGAGCCTTCAGTTCCTCCACTTCGGCTTGAAAGAACTTTTTCTCCTCGGATAACGCCGCAATTTCGTTTTGCGTAACCTCAATATGCGCCTCTCGGTCGGCAAACTGTTTCTTTAAAGTTATCTCTGATTTGTCTACGTCCTCCCTCAACGATGCAATCGTCCCATCTCGTAGGGCCACAGTATTCTTCTTCTCCTCCAATTGCGCAGCGATCCAACGATGGTCGTCTTCAGCAGCCACCAAGCTCACTAAAGCTGGACCCATGCAAGCTTTAGCGTAGCTGAGCTTATCCACGCTCGACAGAGAGAACACTTCAACCTCGGACTTCGGGTCCCACGCCATTATAGGAACTCGGGCAGTATTCTTGGCATTTTCTGGCATCCCGATTCTAGAAGACATATGAGGGATTCTAACCGACTGGAAGGTAGTAAATTAATCATCAACGACTCCTTTTGGGATATTCAAATTCGCCACCCTTTCCTCGTCAATGGACAAGAAGGACTTCTCGAATAGGGGAGACTTATCGACGCCCTTCCCTACATCACGCTGACCGGAGTCATGTCTCTTCTTTGACCTTTTCTCCACGGCGGTAGAAGCCTCTCCGGCAGATATTTTTACTAACTTCTTCTTCTTCTTCTTCTGCGGTTGTGAAATTTCTAGTGACCTCGGAGATGATAGCTGCTTCTCCGGTTCCTCCACGGGCACCTCAGAATGTGTCGGTTCCACCAAAACCATCTTATTTCTTGATGGATTCTCTTCTGGCTCGGCTTGATTGATTGTTGCATCATTTATAACCGGTGAAATCCTCGAGGATACGTCTTCTTGGTGAGACTTCGGGCTCTCCAAATTTATTGCCGACGTTGCACTAGTCCCGACGTCGGCAGACTTTCGCCCGGCGGTTCTCTTCACCAATGCTCTTACCAAGTCTCTCCTCATGGCGTCAGTTAATCTTAAGTCTCGGATTTTGCCAAACTTATACTGAAGATCTTTGCTCAGAAAACAACGCCTAAACTCTTTGGCGTCCTTGACAGTTTGGTAACCAGAAAACCCGAGCAACAGATAGTATACTGCACAAATAAAAAAAAATTCACAAAGTCAATTACAATCATTCTAAGTATTCCGAAGTCCAAATCAAGATTAACAGGTCAACTCTTCTCACCCGGATCAAATGCAGAAGTTGAAACTCCAGGAGATAGACCTGCAACTTCAATTTTCGTATCAACCACCAGCCTCTTATAATTACGAAGGTCCTCGTCAAGGCCCGCAAGCACAAGCAACTTACCACCGAATTTCGGACTAAACTTCGACTATTTTGTCTTCGGTTCTTTCTCTACAAAGAGGAAAAGTTCCAACCTGTTAGTACACAAAACAACCCGATATCAAAAAGATGCTAAAAAATATAAAATAAAGAACTTACTATTTCCAGCATGAATATTCATTGGGATTGCCATCCCAATGATCCGGGGTTCATGAAAGAAGCTCTCTGATTGCCACTCTCCAACGACCCATAACCACTCCTCCTGAAAACCGTGGAGAGTCTCAGGGATATCAGTTATCAGTTCTCCGACCTTAAGGCCGAGTTGAGGCTTGGCTCCGGCAAAGAAGCAACACGAAGTCTCCACTACCCTACGACTCAGGCTTTTTTTAAATGCGTAGATGCTTCTTATTTCCTCACACGATGGGAGACTCTCCCCTCTCTCATCCAATAAGACCATCAACCCGATGATCTTCTTCCAACTATTCAGCGTTATTTGACACAGAGGTAACCCCCAACTGCGTAGGTACTATGTGATTAAACTCGGTAGCGGAAATCGCAGCCCCGACCTCAAGCTCTCGGCGAATGCACCCACACATCCCGGTGGCGAGCAAGTTATTTTCTCCCTTGGGTAAGGCGCAAAAATCTTCACCGACGCCGAAATCCGAATGTGCTTCTGCAACATCACCACATCGGCGTCCGTCAAAATACTAGGCTCGCCCCAAAAATCCACATACGACTCCGACCACTTTCTCGTTGGCCGTCTTCAGTGGTCCTCCAATTCCAAGGCATCCTTCTCTACTTGGTTGTCACNNNNATCATTCGGTTTAATGTCGAGGTGCCTCACCAACATCGGATCCCACCGATAATATTCGAAGGCCAATTCAACTAACTCAGATTCATGGTACACTTCAAGTGGTACCGACTCGGTACTAGACGAGCTCGCAACGGCCTTACCCTTTCCCTTTGGATCCATTCGACCAAGATAAAACCAAAAACTAAACAAAAATTACAAGAAATTGAAAGCGCGGCTTACCAAAAAATTCATAGATGCTTGCACACAAAGAATAACTCGCAAATGCTCAGAAGATCAACAACAAGAAAGAAACTTATGGAAATTCGAAGGCGAAAGCAAAGGCGGAAAAAGTCCAATTGCAATTCACTAAAGCGTATTTATAATCCACAGCGCGTGCAACCGACGCGATCTATAATCCCAAGCGACACGACTTTTTTGTTTGACAAATCTTGTAGCACACGTGTCACCCTATAAATATGGTTGTTACCTACGACTATGACGGCGCAACGTTTCGCACTCCGCAATTATTACATAACCGTTATGTCCCTTCAAGTATTTTGCAAATGCCGTCAAAGTAACTCACCCAAAATTTTAAAAGTGTTCTCACTTCAGAAAACAACCGTCACTTCGGAACCCACTGCTCACTTCGGTTACCACGTATATAAGAGCACCCCGGGAGAGGCATATCTGGCTCGTGGCGTATTACCAGCTCGGAGTTTTCCTTTATTTTACGGTGTCAGCGACCATCACTATCGTATGCTCACTACACCGGGGGCCTCTCTGTTATCATCCGACCCGGTAATCCACGATGATTCACTCAAAATTATGTGATAAGAAGAATCATTATTGGTAATGGCCTAAGCCCGGATCACTTCGGTTCATATTACGACCGAATTTTAGCCCGACGTGAAGACAACCTACCTCCCACACAAAAATCGAAGTCACCGCAAGTCGAGGTCATCGTTCCCAAAGTAGGTGACAAGGTGCATACGCAGCACGTCCAAGAACAATAAGAACTCTCATCATCAACATGCGTCGCTCACATGGCCGCCCATCCAAAAGCTACTCTACGAAAAAGCGATCGTACGCTTCGAGACTCGAGCCTAAAAGATACTATAAATAGAAAATTCTTATGCTTGTACAAGGATCGCACTCTGAACATTGAGATATATATAAAACTGCTCAACACCCTCCACCTCAATTCACCTCGGATCGGGGCCATTGTTCTCGCTTTGATGCTTGCTTTACGTTCATATTAGTTAAAACACCTTGCTAAACACATTTAACATCGTTGTTAATAATCATACAACAACACTAATATAATTTTATTAATATGACATGTTTATTTGTCGTATATAGAAAGTTGACTCTACTATGAAGTCAACTGTTGGCTTCATAGCAAAACCGTTGTTCGATAATGTGTTCATTTTCGAAAGACTAAATTACCATATTCTCTGATTATTTAAATAACGCTAATATAATTTTATTAAGGGTAAAGTCCACTTTTGGTCCTCCATGTTTAGGGGGTATCCAGACTGAGTCCCTATTATGTTTTGGTGTCCAATTTTAGTCCTTAAAACAAAAAAATGTAGTCCCTATTATATTTTGGTGCCCAATTTTAGTCCTTAAAATAAAAAATATGGTCCCTGCTATGTTTTGGTGCTCAATTTTAGTCCTTAAAACAAAAAATGTAGTCCCTATTATGTTTTCGTGCCTAATTTTAGTCCTTAAAACAAAAGTATATAGTCCCTATTATGTTTGGGTGCTCAATTTTAGTCCTAAAAATAAAAAAATGTAGTCCATATTATATTTGGGTGCCCAATTTTAGTTCTAAAAACCAAAAAATGTAGTCCCTTAACCTCAATTTCTGTGAATTAACGGTCCATTTTGTTAATAACATCAAAGTAGTTGTGTAAAATAATTTAAACATCGAAAAGGTGAAATCAAATTTCAAAGGAACAAATTATTGACCTGATCATAAAAATCATGATACATTTATTGCATAATTATTAATTATTAAATATTAAATAATAAAATTATATATTTAAGACTAAAATTGAGCACCCATACATAATAGGGACTATATTTTTTATTTTAAGGACTAAAGTTGGGCACGAAAACATAATAGGTGTTGTAAATTGGAGTCCTCAATATTCACCAAGCATCCATCAATCAACCAAATATAAAGATGTGCAGTAAAGAACAAAAAAAGAGAAGCCAGAAAGTCTGTAATCTTATTCATCGGTATAATCACCCTTTTATAGGGTTTACAAGAGGGAAGCCCTACAACCTAATCCTACTGACTAATGGACTTCAGGCCCAATTATATATTAGTAATGTCCATATTGATATATTTATAACACTCCCCCTTGGACATTACTACATGCCTCATTAAAAACCTTGCTAATAAAAATCCGACAGGGAAAAAAAATTAGCCAAGGGAAAAAGAGTACATGATTTATAAAAATTCATGTGTTTTACTAGCTGCCTCGTTAAAAACCTTTAACTAATAAACTCATTGGGAAAAACTTAGTTAAATAAAAAAGAGTACAGCATTTGGTTTTATAACGGGTAAAAAAGGCTTTTTATAACGGTTTTGAGTTCGTTATAGTTTCA
>CACSLK010024664.1:199815-213967 GCA_902706635.1 Striga hermonthica | reverse complement strand
TTGAAACATTGGAAACTAGGGGTCGAACACTCCCTCCGGCAGCGTTAGCTCCGCCGCTTTCTTCTCATTAATTTTGAGGAAGGAATCCCTCAGAATGATCTCGGGTTCCTGTTCCTTGTCCTTGCCAGCGCCAGTATCTTGTCTCTTTCTCATCCTCTCTGCTACATGAGACACACTGGACCGTTTGCGACGATGAACCACCGGCTCGTCAATCTCCTCCGGCACTTCTTGGGGGACTTCCGGCTCAACTATCGACTCACCGACTGGCGTCATTATCTGTTGCAGTGGTGCCACTTCAAGTGGCGGGACGTTGGTAACTGTTGGCTCATTCGTAATCGCCGGTGTAGGCTCAACCCTTGTTGATGACGGCTCGCCGATAGCGCTTTGAGATCGGTTGGGATTTTTCTTCCATGCCTTCAGAAGGTTCATGCGTCCAGCCATTTCGGTTGATCGGAGATTTTTATTTTTCCCGACTTTGTTCTTTAAGTCCGGGTTTGGGTTACGTCTCCGGTGTTCTTCCGCTTCTGCAGGGTCTTCGAAACCGAAGTATCCCAGCAGTGGATAATAAACTGTTACAACAAATTCAAAGTTAGACCGATATCGTTAAACACAAATAATATCGCGAGATAGACCAAATCATGAAGAAGATTACCTGGTAAAAATGAAGAATCAAGTACTCCGGGAGACAATCCATCCAACTCTAAACGAGAATCTTTTACAAGTCGCTGATATCGTCGTTTGTTGGCAGACACTTCAAACAATTTGTCTACTCGATCGTATAGTAGACCCTCAAACTTCGGCTCTTTCTTCCCAGTTGGTTTCGCTACAAGGTCACAAAAGTCCACATGTTAGCGACAACAAAAAAACAAAATATTAATAACCGAAGTGAAGAAAATGGAAACAACTTACAATAACCAGATTTAGTGGCCATTGGGATGCTTATCCCGTCGGCAAAAAGATCATTAGCGAAGTCGGGGCACTGCCAATCTCCCCCGACCCACAACCACTCCTCTTGGAAGCCATGTAAAGTATCGGGGACCTCCATTATTAGTTCGCCGACTTTAACCCTTGGCTGGGGTTTACCGACAATAGAAAAGGTGAGAAGTGGGTCCGACACTTGTCTATCCGGGCTCTTCCGGAACGTAAACATACTCCTCATGTCCTTTGCCGACGGCAGATCCCACTTTTTCTCGGCAAAAAGCACCAACAGCCCGATTATTCATTTCCAAGAATTTGGAGCGATTTGGCATATCGGAAACTCCCAGTCCCGCAAATACTCGCTGATTATGCGTGGCAAAGGAAATCGCAAGCCCGATCTTAGGCTCTCAGCAAACACTCCGACACAGTTGGGTGGAGGGCATGTGATCGTCTCACCTGGGTATGGGGCAAACAGGTGTACCGACGAAGGAACTCGAATTTTGCCCCGTAGAATAACGACGTCGGCGTCAGTAAGAATACTCGGTTCGCCATGAGATGTAATTTCAAGATTCGGCCATCTCCTAATAGGACGCCTCCAAAATCTCGAGTCGTCGATGGCGTTTCTCTCTACAATTTTATCCCCTTCGCTGTCATTTAGACGGATTTTCAGCCGTTCAACAAACACTGGATCCCACCGGTTATACTCAGATAATAACTCCAACTCTCCGGAGTGGACCATGTTAATCATCATCACGTCCAACTCGTCGTCACCCGAAGACGCCCAAGATACACTCATGATGTCGAGAAAGAGGGAAAAGTCGGAGTAAATAAATGAAATACGATGAAGAATTCTTACCATAGAGCGTCGTTCGTGGATCTGAAGTGCTTTGAGTACGGTTGAAAAGCAATTAATTTGCAAAGAAAGCCAAAAAGAGTGAGCGCAAGAAGAAGATGAAAGTAAAGTAGATCTCAAAAGAGAAATTCCTATTTATATCAAACCCTAAATTTGAAAGAGACCGTTGAAAACCGATGGGAATAGGGGCGCGTGGATTACACGTTATGGATCTGCGAGTCGACGCGACCCTTGGAAATCGTGCCTCTTTATAACAGCTACGTGGCCTATTCTAACTGACCGTTATCCCTATTGATAAAACGGTGCAATTAATTTCAATAAAGTGCACCGTTTCAACTTTCAAGTATCATTTCTACAAGTGTGAAGACATCGGATGCAGATGACGGAACCGACATGTCGCATTAATATAGAGATTTAGTTACGTTCTGTTAGAGTTTCAGCATCACTGCCCGTCTTCTGTCTAGACGACCATTAATGCTGGGGGCCACCTTGTTGATATCATTTTCAGTAAGCCAAATTAAGTGACGTTAATCCGCCGATTGGGGTCAGTATAAGGATAATTAAGATTCATGCAAGCACGAGACGCTTCCACCGACTTCAAGATGGCTGCACGATGAAAGATTCAACAAGAACCGACATCTCCATTATTTGACCGATGTAACATGTCGGTCAACACATGTCGGTCAACACATGTCGGTCAACACATGTCGGTCCACACATGTCGGTCACGACATATCGGTTATAACTGGATGAACCGATATCTATAACATGCCACCTCAGCACAGTAAGGCGGCGACAACTCAGCATAGGTCATCATTACGTTTGTCCAAGTGGCGAGTTATCAAGAAAAGCAGCTAAGGGCCTCCTTTGACCTTTCAAAATGTAATAATGACTATACGGATAAATGTTGTACTTAAATATAAAAGGAGAAAAATAAATCTCCAGAGAAGAAGAGAGAGACAATAATAAGACTTTACTAAAAACATTCCATCTCCTTTAACAATATACCAGTTCTTATCGTTGAATATTTGGTTGTACTCTAAATTTACTACAATCAGACCGTTGTTAATTCCCGTTTGACAACAGGATTATATGGCTGTTTATTCCATGAACCACCTCATACTTGTCTTCTCCAGCCCAAGTAGGAAAACAATTCCTACTGATTTTCCTTTGCTCTTCAATTTTTCTCACTGGTAGGACAAATGCCCTCTGTGTAATTTTCTATTCCAGCTTCATTCACCTGGATCATTGTCATCATTCTTCTTCTGATCCACTCAAACATGTCCACAATAGCCATATCCCTAGCTTCCAAAATGTAGTTGTTGAAGGACTCTGAAAGATTATTAACTATCACATCACACACTACATTAGGAGAAAAGAAACACCTTGCCCAGTGTTCTTCAGGGACAACCTTCAACCATTCAAATGGAGTTACCTGATATATTATATTAGTATAAATTGAGACAATGAGATGTTATTTAGAATCATGAATACAAAGTATTGTTTAAAGCATTAACACAAAATAAAAAATACCTACAACAAAACCAAATAAAATACCTACAGAAAAATACAACAGGTTTAATCAGAACAAAAGCATGAAACAAACACAAAGTTTTGCTAGAATGGATCATTGGGAAATGAATAACACAAAGTAAAGAACAAAGCACGAACACAAATTATTCAGAAAAATACAGCAGGTTATTCAGATTATTCAGGAGAAAAATACAACAGATTATTCAGAGCCAAAGGTTATTCAGATTATACAGTAGGTTTGTCCGGAGAAAAATACAACAGGTTTTTGTAAGGAGAAATACCTTGCCATCCTTCTTAGGAAAAAGCTTTCGGGTTGGACTCATGCACATGAGATGCTCCTTGACATGGTATGTGTTGGTTGCCTTCCAAAACCATTTCCTCAATTCTAGATCCCCCCCCCCCCACTTCTGCTTAAAAATGTTGTACATGTGCTTCAAACAATATCTGTGTTCTGCCCCCTCAATTTCACTCACAGCTTCAAACAAACCCTTCTGTCTATCTGAAACAAAAGTCCATTTTCTCTCACTTTATGGATCTACATCTCTCAGTAGCCTTTCAAGGAACCACCTCCAAGAATCTGTCTTCTCAACTTTAACATATGTCATTGCTATTGGTAGCATATTGTCAGTGCCATCCACACCAACTGGTGAAAGTAGTTGACCACCATGAACTATCTCCAGAAAACATCCATCCAGCCCTATAATTGGCCTACAACCAGTTAAAAATGCATGTCTCAGTGCAAATAAGTAAACATACATGCTCATGAACTTTGGAGGTGAAAAGTCATTGTTTCACCTTCAGTATTAGAGAACTACCAGGATTGTACTTGAATACTGTAGAACAGTAGTCATATAGCCTCTTATACTGTTCCCCATAATCAACCTTCAACAGAGAAAGGGCATACACATTGGCTCTGTATGCCTTGTGCAGACTGACATTAACCCCGTAATGACAATCTCCCACTTATACTTAAAGCTTTCGATTTTACAAGTATAGTCCTATCAACCCGATTCTAAAAGACCTATCACGTGTTTGACGAAGACCTTCTCCGTCAAACTCTTCGTGAAAGGATCAGCTAGGTTGTCCTCAAATGCAGTCTTGGCAACATCATCGTCTCCTCTACCAACTGTCTCTCGAATTAGTTGGTACTTGCGCTCTATGTGTTTGCTTGCTTTGTGGGCTTGTGGTTCCCTTAAGTTTGCTACTGCTCCACTGTTATCACAGTACATGGTTATACCACGTGGCAAACTCGGAATCACCTCTAAGTCCATTAAGAAGTTTCTGAGTCAAACTGCCTCTCTCGCTGCCTCTGAGGCTGCTATGTACTCGGCTTCCATGGTGGAGTCTGCCTCACATTTCTGCTTATCACTCCTCCATGAAATGGTTCCACCTCCCAAGATAAACACATAACCAGAAAGTTACTTACTTTCGTCCCTATCTGACTGGAAATCAAAATCACTGTAACCTAGGGGCAACAAGCTGTCTACGTGGTAAACTAATATGTACTCCTTAGTCTTTCTCAAGTACTTGAGTATATTCTTCACCGCAGACCAATGTTCTCTACCTGGATTACTTTGATATCTAGCTACTAAGCCAACGACATAGCTGATATATGGCCTGGTACAAAGCATAGCATACATAAGACTTCCTACTGCCGATGCATAAGGAATTGTTTTACAATTGTTGGGATCTATGAGGATCTCGTTATGTACAAATCACGAATTCAATAGCAAAACGTAAACCTATGCGCAACAGATCTTATAATTGAGGCTCTGATACCACTTGTTGGGATCTGTAATTATATACAGAAAGCCTGGCTTTGGATGATATTACACTTTTACCCTTATGAATGAGAAACATGTTAGATTAAACAAGTTTTATGTTCTGTTGTTTTGCATTAATAGTGTGGGTCGTCATCGGGCGAACCGAAGATCATACTATCAATTACTCGCGAAACAAGAATAAGTGGTTCACAACCCAGATGGACATGAACACCCCATCGTGAACAGTTGTATTGTCAACCGTACAGTTTGTCTTGACTGATTAGTTACACTAATACATTTATGTATTGAATAGGATCCTAGAAAGGAGCAGTTCGTTTTATACAGATCGTCGTAAACGAACTAGGCCTCGGTTAATTACTGTGTACTCTTAACCCGTAAGATATTAAACAGACATATATGTGTAGTACTTATTACTTTGATTCATATGGGTGAGGCTTAGTGAACTGGGCCAATAGACCTGCTGTCTTGGGAAATATCGCTGCATGTAGGATGTGATGTAAGGATATTTACGGTCACCATGTACGTTAGATTGATGATATCCCCGGAGTGAGTTCATGAAGGATTATTATGCTAAACCCTGCAAGTGGATTAAATTCCGGCATAGTAATAATGTGATGAACGAGCGCTAGCTTTGGTGAAAAATAATAAATTAATTAACTCTTGATTGTCAGTAATCAAATTAATTAATGGACATTATATCTTAAACATGGGGAGATAAATCGAGTAATTATTATTGGAGTCTCAATTGTAAATTGGGCTAGGAAAAGGGAGTGCAATAATATATTAAGTTGGTGGCCCATTTAATATTATTTAATTAATTAAAATAAGTGGATTGGTCCACAAGTATTTTAATTAATTAAGGAGCCCTAATCCTAATCTCCTAAGGGTCCCTACTGTAGCTTTATACATACATCATTAAGCTCATGGGAAGAGAAGACATGATCTCATAATTCATGCCTCATACACGCCGCCCCATATTCTCTCTCAGTTCCCATTCGAGCTTTATCTTCTTCTTGTTGTTCCACCGTTACAAGATTAAGAGGTGTTTGAGATATACAGTAGAAGATCTGTAGGTAAACTGACACGAAATATATTTGTTCGTATAGATCTAACCGGAGGTCCGATCGAGGAGTGCAGCATACCCAGACGACCGTCTCAACGAGATCTTTCAATCGCCGCAGAGATTGCCGCCGTACGACGCCAAAAATGCCCTCAAGCTCCGCCATAAGGAGCCAAACTGCAAGTTCTTTTTTTTATCTGTTTTGCACCCGTTTGATCCGATTTTCGATCTAATCTTGTTCGTGCAACCCTAAGACGTGATTTTCAGTCAACTATTCATTGGTGTGTTGTGTACGGCCATCCAGAAGATCAGCCAGATCGTCATAAATTTTAAGCCGTAAGTTCTCTACAAAACCTTTAGATCCGCTGCGCATAGGTTTACGTTTTGCTATTGAATTCGTGACAAGTGCATAACGAGATCCTCATAGATTCCAACAAATTTTATTTTTCAGACTTGCCAAACTCTCACCAGGATTGTTCCTCAGAGTATCTACCATTCTTTTCCCAAGATATTTGTAGTCAGCCCGTATGTCTTATGTCCTGTAAGAGCATGTGTGTTTTCCTTTCAAAGTCTTGATATGAAATGTGGACAAACCTCCAATAATTGAGTCCCTCAAAGACCAGTCACACCCACTTTTGCATTGTGTTATGATGAGCTTGGCTTCATTCTTGAAAAACTTCAAATCATATCCTTTTCTAACAGAAAAATCTCTAATCACATCCTTGAATTTTTCTCTGCATGGAAATTTCTGACCAACTTTCAGCTCAAACCTTGACATATCAGTACTATCATTCCATTCATCAGGCTCTTCAAAGCAGTTGTCATCATCCTCAGCCTCACTGTACCAATCTTTTTCTCTAGCCCTTTTCAAACCTTCAGCTTCTTCTCTTGCTTTTTTTTTTCTGCTTTCTTCTTAGTTTCATCCATTCTCTTGCCCTATTGTGTATCTTATTAGCATGATCATGACCCCTCTGTTGGAAAACGTCATCATCATTAGGGCTTTCTAGATCCTCCAATTCCCATTCAGATAATTCAGAGGACTCACCACTATCTTCTTCAGGTTCATACTCTGAATCCTCTGAATCTCCAAAATGATGTTCTGCCCCTCAGCTTCTTGTTATGCCCCCTTAGGTTGTTGTTCTGCTCTCTCATGAAGTTGTTCATCCTCCTGGCCAACTGTCTGAGATCTATCTTTATCATGATGTGCTTCAGCTTCATTAAGTGGCTCATCTCTCTGACCAAAACCATCATGTGAACCAGCATCATGTCTCTCTTTTGTAAGATCCACCTCATCTGAGCCAACATCATTAGCATCTTTTGTAGGATCCACCTGACCAACAGCATCTTGTGAACATGCATCATAGTATGATTCTTCTTCATCTTGTGAACAATACATGTCAATTAGAATATCCTCTCAGTTTGTGGATATTTAATAAGTAAGATCTCTTCTTGTGCATCCATCAGATTCCCATCAATGTTCGATTGTTGTAGTGGGCCATGCAAATCTTTACAGTAAAGTGGGATGACATATTGCCATGTATACTTCTTCACCAACTTCAAAATATCACTGTCACTTAATCATCTTTGTTGTTTGTAGAGTTTTTCCAGGCTTGTGTGAAAAACTATGTACAATGGATAATTTGCCACCTGTCTTACTGTACACATCCATTATCTCATACATAAACATGTCCATGTCATAGTAGTCAACTGCAACTCTTTGACCACTAAAGTAGTGAACAAAGGGCTCCCATTTTATCATTCCACCAACTCTAACATCAAATACAATAGTCATATTCTGCAATTCAACAAGTATGATATGATTAAAATATGAAATCAGGGACCACAACATAAAGAGAATACTTTATGCATCAACACTTCATATGCATCAATATCACAGAAGGACCCTAATTCTTCTTACAAACAGCATCAATAATTTTCAGATTAAACTATTTGACAATAATCACAAATTTAACATACATATAGGATCAAGTAAACAACCCTAATTTCCAAATCAAAAAACCCTACAAACAACTTCAATACTTTATACAGATAGTATAAAATGAAACAATTCAACCAACAAACAACATCAACACTTTTCAAATATTTCACACAAGGAGCACAATTCGGCCTACAAATAGTATATAAATCACCCTAATTCTCTAAATAGAAAGCCCTAATTTCAAAATCAGAAAGCCCTAATTCCCAAACCAGAAAGCCCTAATTCCCAAATCAGAAAGCCCTAAATTCAAAATCAGAAAGCCATAATTCCCAAATAAAAAAAACTCTAGTTTTCAAATAAAAAAAACCCTAATTTCCAAATCAGAAGCACAAAAGTTTACCAAATCAGAAGATATCGAATATTCCTAATTTCCAAATGAACAATCGACTTTCCCTACTTTTCAAATCACAAGCACGACACTTGACCAAAAACACTATTTTCGAAACCACATAGCATAAGAACCCTAATTTTAGGAATGCAACTATTGGATATCAAGGTAATAACCTTTAATCGTCGAAGATTCAAAAAGTACCTTATGCGCCATCGAAAAATCGAGAAGAATGTCGCTGCAAATAGAGAACCCTAGCTTTGGAATATCAAAAATTACTCC
This sequence comes from Striga hermonthica, assembly GCA_902706635.1. NCBI lineage: Eukaryota > Viridiplantae > Streptophyta > Magnoliopsida > Lamiales > Orobanchaceae > Striga > Striga hermonthica. Next base: position 205,210 of record CACSLK010024664.1, on the reverse strand, counting down.
TCCAATCGGCTCCAACATTGAAGATAAATAAGGACTTTGTTATGCGCCATCGATACTTCTACAAATTAATAGTTGAAAATCGACAATTTTTTGGAGAATCGAGGTGCTGAAATTGGAATGTTATCGGGGAAAGAGTGAGACAGAGAGAGAGAGAGAGAGAGAGAGAGAGAGAGAATTTCAAAGTTAGAAATGTTTTTTGTTTCAGATATGTGTGACTTCTCAAATGACAAGGGCATAACGGGATGTTTGACAAAAATGTAACGGTGTTAACACTCAGACATAAGTTGGGGAGTGCATGCTGGCCAAAGTACATTACAAGGGGGTTTGACGCAATTTTAAAATTACAAGGGGATAACACGCAGATTTAGTATAATACAAGAGGATTTGGTGCAATTACCCGTTAATAATGTGAGTGGATGGATAGTAAATTAAGGTTGATGCGGTGTGCATGAATGATTGATTGAAGTATTATTTAATTATATTAATAATATTGGTGATAGTGAAGTTGAGTTAAAGTTGAGTTAAAAAAAGTTGTTGAATTAAAATGTTGATTTTTTTTTTAAAAAAAAATTCTATGAACAAACATGCTCTGAGTATTTGTATGATGAAATAGAAAATAAATAATGGATATGTCGAGTGATAGAGTGAGAGCTTAATAATAATAATAATAATAATAATAATAATAATAATAATAATAATATTGTTAAAAGCATAAAAACAATATAGATCCGTTAATTCTAATGGACAAATATATATATATATATATATATATATATATATATATATATATATAATGTGGTTCAAATGAGAACCAAGTCTTAGTGTGAGAACCGTGAGAATTGCTATTTTTAATTGTGCGTAGTGCTATGATTGATTGTGTTTGGTGCTATTTTTAACCAGGATGAATTTTATTAAAAATAGCAACACAATTTATATTAACATTTGTGAAAATGATAACATCATCTAATATTAAAAATATCATCATGTACAATTAAAAATCGCATCAAATATGGTTCTCACGGTTCTCACACCAATAATAGTTTTTATTTGAACCAGCCCCTATATATATAGGAGTTGCTAGCATTTCATTTAATTTTACCTAATAAATAAAACCTAAAAATTTTTACCTATGTGGCAAATCATTAAATATAACTTAATAAATAAAACCTAATAAATTTTACTATGTAGCATTAATCCACCTTATCTGATCAAACATTTAATTATATTTCTTGGATTAATTAAAACAAAAACCGTTATGTTTTGTATTAATTGAGTAGTAATTATATTTTTTATTTTAGTAGTTATTATCAAAACTAATCATAGCTTAATTGCAAAAAAAAAAACCATGACATTTTAGAAAATTGCAATTTATACACCACTTTCATTTTGCAAATTTATGATCAGGGCCCAATTTTGGGGTTTTTTAATGGACGTGGCATTTTTTCAGACGTGTCAATTGTTGTTTCTTTATCTTATTCCACGTCTCAATTGCATATATAATAATGAGAATCACATTTGAGATCGACGAGCTCCGAAAAATTGCCAAAATTTCCTCAAACCCTAGATTTTGAACCGAAATACTTCTCTACAAATTCGAACAGAAAGCATGTCTTCATCGACATCTCAAAGCTCCCGCCTATATGTTTCACCTCATTCAAGTCAAAAAATTTGTGACCATGGGAAGGAAGTGGACGTGTTTACGTCAATGACTCAAGGAAATCTGGCGAGGAGGTTCAATCGGTGTAGCCGAAGGAAAGTAAGCCATTTTAACGAGGACATTTTACTATGATTTTCATGTCTGTGGTCATTTTGAGTGCCTTGCATTTTGTTTCTGTATTTATAGGGCCCTGAGGACTGCGGTCATTTTGGATGGATCGATCCAAGTCTTCCATTATTTCAGAAAGGTTGCTTTGTGAACTTAATGGGTCAGAAAAAGAGTTTAGAAGAAAAATTAAGGTGCAAAGAGGTTATGGAAAAATTGGTGTTATGTTTTAAGGTGAAAAGAGGTTATTGGAAAAAAAACTAATGCCTCATTTCGATTGTTATAAACTGACGATGCCCCACTTTATTGTTATGTTCTAAAGGTGCAAAGAGGTTATGGAAAATCTGAGATAGAAAGGATGACGATTAAGGTTCCAGAACTTGAGAAGGTGCAAGATCTCCATGAGCAAACTCAATCTTTGTTGGAGCTTCAAACATTGAAGTGACATGGAGAAAAAACAGAAGATTGCAATGAACCAAATGACCAAGCTCCAAAGAATGTTTGCAGTGGCAACAATTTGGATTATAATACTCCAATTAATAATACTAATATTGGTTTATTCAAAATGATACAATCGTTCTAATGGATATGTAAGAATATTGGTTTGGCATCATGTCCGACAAACCTAAGTGTTTTCTAGAAGATTTCTTTTTAAGCAAGCAAAATAAGTTAAATGGAAGTTTGTTTTGATTCATTCTATTGAGTTTTGATGGTTGCAAGAACTGAGGGGGAGAATTGTGTTTGAACACAGTGATTATTTTTGTTTGCATATCCCTTGTTGTAGTTTTATCATCTGGTGCTTGTTGTTTTAGTTTTTCAGGAGACTCTTAAGTCTGTCGGTGTTCGAACTAGATGCCAAAGGGGGAGATTGAAAGATATTTTTGTTTGGCATTAGTTCGTTGGTTCCAACAAGCACCTGGAACCACAGAAAAAGGGAAGATCTTTGAATATTTTATTTCCTTACTTAAGTTTATATTATATTCCATATATAAGATTGTGTTGGTCTTATTATGGTACTTTTACATGTTAGGAAATCAGATGAGAATAAAGAAAGGAAAGGAGGAAGATTACATAGTATATATCTTATATATTCACTTACCATATATGCCACATACCATAATTGGTTCTCTCTTTCTTGTAGGACAAGGAATAGGTGGCAAGGACTATGAAAGGATGAGCTTTCCATACAAGAAGAGTTCTGGACGTTCATGAGAAGATCTAAGGAGGATTTGGAAAGATTCACCACAAGATCTTTGAAGATTTGGAAGATCGGCTATTTTTGGAAAGTCATGTTCTTACCAGATTCTTGGAACGCGTTTTTCCATTGAAAGCTCAATTCTGAAGATCTCCAAATCACATGCACGATTTCTACATCAAGGAAACTTACCTTACATGAAGGATTTCGTCCAAATCAGAAAGGAATCAATTGAGAAGGAAATTGACTCCTAAAAGGTAAAGGAAGAACTGTGAAGACTCCTTACCTTAAGGAGGTTGTATATAAGCCTACTCAAGCAATCAATTGAAGACAAGAAAGCTGTTGCAAATTAAGTTCATCATTCATCAGCTTCAATTGAGTGTTTGAGAGTTTCTATTATTTTTATTTTATTCGGTCCAGTTTTTCAGTGTTCTTACAGTGCTGAAAAACTGAACTCGTTTTGTTTCTTCTCTTTTACAAACACTTTGTTTTAGTGCTTAGGGATTAAGTACTGAGTTTTGCTCGAGGGATTCGAGTGTGTAAAGTCCACGGGACGTGGCCGGAGAAGTAGTTGATAGGATCGTGTGTAGTTGTGGCTAGACTAGAAGGGAGTTCGAGTCGTGTAAGTCCAAACTATACAAGTGTGAACGGTTTATCAATGAAAGAGCTCTGAGGGGAAGTGGGACGCTTCCCTGAAGAGTTTTAAAATCTTCGGTTTATTGCTTCCGCTATTTACGTTGTTTATCCACGCTCGTACTACATTTCGCGCACTCGGGAAATTATACGTTTCATTTGGCACCAGAGCAGTGTTCCTGTTCTAACTACGGGATAAAGATCTTTGGGACTGTGTGTCGGTCACCATGAACCACGACATGTATGTTTCGCGCCCGCCGTACCTCGATGGTTCGAACTATGCATACTGGAAATCTATGATGGTGATCTTTCTTCGGTCTCTTGGAAAAGGAACTTGGCAAGCCATCAAATCAGGTTGGTCAACACCTTTGATGGAGAAATCACCCTCGGAATAGAAGAAAGAATCCTCGTCCTCTGATGTTGGTCTTCGTGTTCTTGTTGAAAAACCGAGAGATTTGTGGACTGATGCTGAAAGACAAGCAGAAGAATCTAATTTTCGAGCTCTATATGCTATCATGTCTGCTGTAGATCCCACTCGTCACAAGATAATCATCCAGTGCACAACCGCTCAAGAAGCTTGGCGGATCTTGGAAAGACAATTTGAAGGTACAACCGCGGTAAAAACCTCAAAGCTCCAAAGAGTTTCTACCAAACTCGATGAGATTCGCATGAGGGAGGATGAAACTATTGACATGTACTATGCTCGATTCCGCGATCTAGTGAACCAAAGTGCAATGCTTGGTGAATCGGTTCCAGAAGCTAGACAAGTGCAGAAACTAATGAGAACTCTACCGGATAGGTTTGGGATCAAGATTACAACATTGGAGAGTTTTCAGAGAATTGAAAAGCTGGGCATTGATGATCTTTTGGGAGAGTTGCGTACTTTTGAAATTAACCATGGTTTTGACTCGATGAGCAAAAGCAAAGGGAAAGGCTTAGCATTAAAAGCCAAGGTTCGTACTGCAGTTGCTGAAGATGAAGAATCAGATGAAGAATCCTTTGATGTTGAAGGGATCACTAAGGCTCTTACCTTTCTTACTAAAAATGTCTCAAAGCTGAAGAAGTTACAAAAGACAAGGTTTTAAGGAAACAAGCCATATGATGGTGGTACGAACTCTTTTCAGCAACTTGGTTAGCGAGGTTCCAGCGTACAACAGTACAAGGTTCAGAACATCGACCAAAGAGTTGAAAGGGATCAGTGTCGGGAATGCAAAGGGTTCGGTCACTTTCAGAAAGAATGTCCAAACTTTAAAAGAAAGAACAATGTCTATAAGGAAACGTGGTTCGACTGCAGTGATGAGGAGAATGAAGAATCTGAGAAGACTGAAAATTCTCACTATTCTAATAACTCTGCTAAATGTCTTCTTAATGAATATAAATGCTTTACATCCTCTGTACATCTTACTGATGTTGAATCTGATGCAGGTTCTTACGCAAAGAACCTAAGCGATGCTGAATTTGAGGAGTTCTCTGATCCTACTGAGGAGAACCTAGAACTCCACAAGTATGCTATAGAGAAGTGTATGAAGGCTGCCCAAATCATCAAGAAGTACCAAGCCCAGACAGAGAAGATGAAGCGGTTGGAACATCGGTCTGCTGAACGTGAAAAAGAGATTACGTATCTCAAAGATGAACTCCAGAAGATGAGAGTGATGACCGTTGATCTAAATGAAAAGCTCATCAAATCTGATCTTTACATCGGGAAGAAAGACAAGGATCTCAATAGATGCCTTGCCAAGCTTGCATTGGTGGAACATGGAGACAAACTTAACAAACAGGCAAGTGATGAACAAAATTTTACCATT
>CACSLK010024664.1:165329-189684 GCA_902706635.1 Striga hermonthica | reverse complement strand
TTATTATTATTAGTATTATTATTATTATTATTATTATTATTAATTCGTAATCTTAATTAAAGATTAATTAATAATAATACATAATTTATGAAACTAACTTTTAAAATTATATGTTAAACTATTATCTCTCATGTAAAATAAAATCTCCTCTTTTTAAATAGGCTTTTAATATATAAAATTATATTAATATTTGGATTTAAATTTTAAAGTCCAACTTTAAAGTTCAACTATCAATTTAGTAATTTCAATAATTACTTAATTAATATCTAAAAGCCTAATTAATCAATCTAATTGATTAATTTATTTTATTCTTTTAATTGACATTTAATCAAAATTAGATTTAATTAAATAATCAAATTATTTAATTAATTCTTGTCAATTAATCCAACTATTAGAAATACCAATTTCAATATGTTATTATCCAAAATTTGGTGTGACCCTTTTAGGTTCACTATTAACACTAGTAGTGGGTTTACAACTAGTTTGTAATTTAAATTAATCTAATTAATTTATATTCTTGAAATTAACTCCTTAATTTCAAGAACCCACAAATCATGGGAACACCTAGCAAGTAGCATGATTTCTAGTGTTAAGTGAATAGCGAGTAAACCTTTTCGATTGCAAATGCATACATGTAAAATCCTTTCGACAACTAATTTCCCGATTAAATCTTGGGCATGGTTTTTTAGTCGAAACCCATTTGATTTAATAACTATGATTCCTTTTCAAGTTTAGTGATTCCTTTATGAATCCATATTCATCTTGCCTTGGCCAAGGTCTTCAAATCACAAACTATGAAAAACACAGGAAATTCACTTATCTTTATAAGTGTCGAATTCTTTATTGACCACAGATAAACCTCCATACATATTAATACAATACCCAAATATCCCTTTTATGATTATCCAGTAATCAAAAGATAAATCAAAGTAAAGTATAACATGTACAAGATTACTATCGTGCCTCAAGTCAAAGGATCAGTCATGTACTATTGCAACATGAAAATTCTTATTCGACAGTAAAAACTTCCATCTGAGAATTTTCATATGGTCATGCTCAGTGAACTTGTTCTCTAACAAGCACCCACAAATATGTATTTGCGTCCAACGCTAGTGTTGTTGGAATCCAACATTCTTGTCCAACAAGCATACACCATATGTGCAAGTCTTACCGGGTTATTCGATATCCCATCTCGAAATACCCATCGACTTGGAACATTATTTAAGATCACAGGTTTTAAGGCATGTTCCATGATTACCATCCAATGCGTAACCATGTCTTATAGCTATTAATGATCTAGGGACTTTATCATATGTTCAAATATATGCAAATACATAAGATAAAGTAATGCCTTTTTAGTTAATATAATATACAACTAGAATGTATCCAATCTGATTGGAACTCTGGGTATTCTACTCTAACAGACATAGCTGGTAATGATCAGAGGCCTGGGCAAGCGATCAATGACGGGAATTGTCGACGAGAGTCGCGCGAAGAAGCAACAGTGGAACAGAGGATCGCCGGCTTGTTGCGCGCGATCGAGATGATGATGGTGTTAGCCGGAAGTTGCAGGTTCTGGTCTCGCGGTGGTGAACGGTGGTCCACGGCAAATTCTCAAGCAGCAGATGCCAGATGAGTGATGGTGATGATTGCGATGAACAAGGCTCGCCGGGACTTGCGAGGAGGGATGACGGGCAGCGACGGCGGGGCTCGCGAGTAGGGCTTCTTCTTGCTCTGTTTTTTTTTTTTTAATAGAACCAGCGAGAGAGAGAGAGAAGGGATGGAAGATGATGATGGCCGGAGCGATTTGTGGCGAGAAAGATTTATTTTCTCTGCTCTGCTCTGCTTCTTCGCGAACGAGAGAGAGGGAGGGATAATAAAGCTGCAGAATTACAATTGTGAAAAGAGCTTGGGATAACTAGGTATTTAGCATAGCCATTAAGCAATCAAGGAAGGGAGAGAAAACCGGGTAAGCTAGGTGCGGGTTCACCGGGCTCGGGCGTGGTGCGCGCGGTTCAAATGGCACGGGGCGGTTTAATTCCTCAGTTCAAAATTACTATAATATATGATGCTCGGTTCGCCAAAAATAAATTAACGGAAATACACATATATTAATATATTACACATAATAATATTTATTTAATAGAAATAGTCATTTAGACAATTTAGCAAATTAGGCAAATACACAATTAAAAATATTTAGACAAGCAATAATAATAATAATAATGCAACAATAAATATAATAAATAATTTTAAATAATTCTCAAATAAATGGGGCATTACAAATAACACCATCATCATTTTTATACATCATCATCATAACAATCCTAATATAAAGACCAAAATTCCATTTGTCAAATAAATAACATCATCATAACCAAAACATAACCATAACATAAAAGTAGATACATAACATCATCACCAAAAGTATCCATTGCCCTAAACCATCATAAACATAGCAAAAGATAGTTCACCATTACATTAGACTACAATTCATAACAAAACAACTGATTACCATATTTTCAGCCCCTCTGTTCACTAATTTGTCCAATTCATCATAACAGTAGCAAAACAAAGTGAATACCCATCATAAAAGTATCAAAACATCTGAACATTGAAATCAAAGTAGCAATGATAGTGACACTATATGAGGCTTCTGCCACACTTTCTTGAGTCCCCATATTTTCAGCTCTTTGACCGTTATCTCCACTTCTTTTGCCTTTCTTTTTGGTGCTCAGAGTTGATTTTCTTGAGGGTATAAAGTGAATACCCTTTACAGCTGACATCTGAACATTGAAATCACAAGATGTTCAAATTGAATATTCTGGTTAAGTGGAAAATTGGAAGACTTATTCCATGTTTAAACTCACTTACCCGCATGTATATGTTTCCAGTTTCTTCAGACTACAAAATCCCCAAACTCTTTGTTGATGTCGAAAATCGGACGATCAACCGTCAAATATAAATCTAATTGTGTTACGTAAAATGAAGAACAAATAATTAAAGTGGGTTTTTTATTTATTTATTTTGGAGAGTTTAATGCTCTCTCTTGATGTTGGAGGAATAAGAAAATGAATAGTCCCCCCTCTCTCTCTCATCTTTTTACATATATATACATCCCCCACTTTCTTTGCAAGTGGGCAATAGTAGAACTTTATTATTTAATGGGAGGTAATCATCGTGGGACCCACTTATGACCCTTGACGGTTCCGACCGGCGTTCGCTTCTTCGGCAACTATGGTATCTACTGGAAACGAATTCGAATGCTCCTCGGCTCGGTAGTGGGCGGACTCGACATTTGGGAACCCGATCGGTTTTTAGGCGATCAATCTTGAGAATCTGTTTGTAACGTATTTTTGGCTCCTTGGCTGTCGGGCCGTTACTTTATTATCTAATTAATCAGAGCCAAATTGGGTATCAACACCCTTCATAGACTGTAAAAAATCACAAAATATAACTACATGCTTTGTATAGGATAAAACACTAAAACACAAAGGTTAGCAACTCACCATGGCTCATTCCTTATGAATGACTGTCTCACTAGATTTCTTATTCTTGGATCTTGTTGAAGTCTTTCTACTGATCCTACTTGATCCACCTCCACTTGGTTCACATACAGTGCTACTTGACACACCTCCAACTAGTTCAATGACAGGTGTTGCTTGTACCTTCCTTGGTTTCGATGTTTGGCGTCGTGGCGAATAGAGTTGAAGTACTGTACCGTCTCCTCCTCTTCTTCTGTCTTCTGGTGTTGGGGACAGAGAGGGGTTGGGGCCTCCAATTTCGGCTAGTGGTGTTAGAAAAGCTCGGGGAGTTCCGACCAGTTGTGGTTCCTCCGGTTGGTGGCGAGTCAATTTTGGGCTTGATTCGGGGTTTCGGTTCGCCTTTTGGCAGGTAGATATGAATGCTTTGCAGAATCTTCTAGGGTCTCTTGAGATAAAATTTTCATATGCATTAGGATCTTCAAATTTCAAGTCCTCAAGTGCCAAAGTATATGTTGCCATATTAGAACTCAACATTATTTTCCCAAACATGGAATCAACTGCTTGGCCCTTGAACTGTTTTTTTCAATTCATGTAGACATGCCTTGCGCAATTTCGATGCTCAGCATATGAAGTTAGCATTTCCACAGCATTCATCAGTCCCTACCAATGTAAGTACACATGCATTAATACAAAACACAAATGTTTAAAACTAAATATTGGGTAAAGTGTAGATAACATTGAAGATTAATTGATATTTGCCTTATTTTTTGTCACTCACAAGTGTATATCCCAGAACATCAGTAATTCCCAGATAATTAAATAAGATCCTAAGAAACCATGTCCAACATTCTTCATTCTTTGACTCAACTACAACCCAAGCAACTCGGTATATCTGGTTGTTCTCATCTTTGGTTGTTGCACATAGCAATGCTCCCCCCAATAATGTCTTAAGAAAGCACCCATCAAGACCCAAGGCAAGCCTAAAACCATGAATGAACCCTTTCATGAGTGCACTGAAGCCAAAGTAAAATTTTTTAAACTGTGTGTCCTCACCAACAAGCAACTCAAATCCACCCTCCTTGTCCACTCTCATTAGTTCTAGTATATACCTTCTGACAGTAGTATAATGTTCCACAATTGTTCCTCTTAGCATCTCTAGGGCTTTCCACTTACATCTGTACAACTTCACTTTGATGGGTGAACAACAAAGTTTCTCACAATATCATCACTAAGTTAGCTAATACTGAAATTGGGATTCTTTATAAATGTATTCATGTATTCCTCTGCAATCCAATCAGCACTTGCTTGTCTTGTGTAAACGTCCCTGTGACATCTATGGTGTTCAATAATGGACTTTATGGCAACACTTCCTTCACCTGCAATTACGCTGGCATACAATCTCCATGGGCATCGATCGACACACTTGACTTCTAGCAGTTTCTTGTTGCTCTTCATAGCATGAATATTTATCCCATTCAATATTCTTACTTCCTTTATGCACTGAACAATAGACTCAAACCTTATACCTACCTGTAACACAAGTGTTTTGTGATCACATGTAGAATCATACATCGTTTTGATTTTTTTTCTCCTGGGCCTATTCTCTGTGATTTCATCCTCTTCACTGCTACTTGAAGCAGTCATGACTGCACATTGGTCATCATTGAAATTATCCATATCAGCTTCATCAGTATGTGCTCCTTCAAGTCCACTGCTTCTAAACTGGTTGAGCCTACTTTCTGAAATACCATCATGAGGTGGACTCTTCTTATACTTTCTTATGTTCTTTCTTGCTTCAATGTACTCCTCATCTTCAGATGTAATGCCTTCATCATTGAGGTCATCCTCGGAAGAGCTTTCACCTTGTGGAATGTAATTCTCATCTTCACTTTCTTCATCTACACCTTTCTCACTTGCACCTTCTCCATCTTCTGGCATCTAATTATCAAATCAATGTAGTCCAAAATTTCTTCATACTCATTGTTTTGTTCACCAAGGTCATCATGTACCTCTGATGCTACCCCTATACCCTCAATGTTCTTTTCACCAAACTCATGAGGTACCTCTGATGCCCCTCTACCCTCACAATTCTTTTCACCCACAACATTCTGAGCATCAGTACACTGGAATTCATTTCCCTCATCCACATAAATTTCAATCATGGTTTATGTTTTGAAGCAAGACCAATCAGTTCCATCACACCCACATCATCAAGCAAAATCCTCAAAGCTTCGTTACCATTCACTATGGGAATTTTGTAATAGATATTTTTCCACGAGCTACAACCAAGTTTTTGAATATAGTATTCCAAAACAAAGTAACCAGATCTATCCATATCAAGACCATAAATTGTTTTAAAGTCACCTCCTAAGTACTCTACAATATCATCAACTGTCATTATTAGTTTACCGACATAGTTTACTAATAATGACAATTTTTCCCTGCAGAGAAGAAAATTCAAAGAACAAAATCAAATCAAAAGTGGACCCACACATGAACTCAATTCTCTCAAAACATTAAATTTTAGAGAATTCCTAAAATTTTGAAAAAAAACTCTAAGTTAATAAATCATAAATTGGAAAATACCTAAAATTTTCAAAAAACCCTAACTTAAACTCTAAATTGGAGAATCCCTGAAATCTTTAAAGAGCCCTACTTAAAACCCAATTTTGGCAATCCCTAATTTAAACCATAGTTGCATAATCCATAATATTTTAAGAAACCCTAATTTGAGGGATCCATAAATTCTTGAAGAAACAGAAATTTGGAGAAACCATAACTTTTTCGAAAAAAGAACCCTAAGGTGTAGAATCTAACAATATAGGATGGGGACAGAAAATGATTAAAAAATATTGTGAAAGGGAAAAGCCGACAAACAAAAATACGGTTTAAATTTTGTTTTTGTCCATTTTTTACGTTGAAAGGGACCACAGAATATTCGTCGATTTGGTTGAAAGGGCAAGGACCACACGAACTTCAGCGCAGTTTATCAGATAAAACTCACAGAATCTTCATCCATTTGGTTGAAGTATTGTCGATTTCGGATGAGAAGATCGTCGATTTTGATGAAAGTCGATTTTCATTAAAGTGAAGTTTTTTAGGTTGAAATGAGAAATTAGGGAAAACAGCTCGTCGATTTTCAATTTTAATGGACTTCTCGAGCATATGAATCGCCATTTCCATGTGAATTCGGTTTTAAAAGCTAAAGAAACAACAATTGACACGTCTGAAAGAAAATGCCACGTCCATTAAAAAAGCCCGAAATTGGGCCCTGATCATAAATTTTCAAACATTAATGAAAGTGGTGTATAATTTTTCCAACTTAAAAAGTGTTGCATAAAATTGTAATTTTCGAAAAGGTCATGGTTTTGTTTGCAATTAAGCTTTAATCATTATATTTTACACTAAATGTTATGCGAAAGTTACATAAACATAAAAATAATATTGCAAAATCTTTTTGTTCAAGTTATTTATTCCAAAATCAATATTATATTTTTTTATCTAATTACGCAATTGTTTTCTAAATAAATTATTTTTTTAATGTCATAGTAAAATTTCTTAAAATCGCATAAGAAATAGTTATAATAAATTTAATATTTTTCAGCTAATTAATTGGACATGATCCCTCAAAATTATAAAAAATACATTATTTAGTAGATTTTATGAAAACCAATATAGTGATTCATATGCAATCAAATTGTCATATACTATTTATTTTAACAAATGATCAAATATTAAAACATAATACTATGAACTAACTTATAGATTTAAGATTATATGTAATACGAGTGTAATGAATTTCACCTGACTCCTTCAACTCGAACGGGCTCCGTACCTGCAGGACCCAACGTCGGGGGTGGCCCCGACGTCGGGCCTCCGATGCCTAAGTCAGTGCTCAGATCAAGAGAGGGAATGTGTAGTAAATGAATGAATAGAGAGCCAGAGAATAAGGTACCTTAGCCCCCTTTTATAGGGGGAGTGTACCTTTGTGGGCTTAAGTTGGGCTTGGCCCATATCGTGATGCTTAGTCCATACGTGGGCTTATCTTCTAATATATATTCGTTTTCTCCATTAAACCGAGTGTAGTATAATATCATATATCATCTAGTCTTCCCCACTCTGGTCGAGTAAGCATAACTCGATCCAAGAGTGAAATGCCTCTTCGAGCTGTTTTTTTCAACTTGCTACTAAGATCGAGAATTGAAAGTCGAATGACCATTGAATAACCACTGAAATATCCTCCAAATGAGCTTTGAGATTTCAAGATCGAAAACCGAAAGACCACGGAGGTCAGAAACTGAATGATCTGATGTCGGGGTCGAAAACCAAAAGATTTGTCAATAAGGACAAGAACCTAATGACTTGCCACTGAGGTCGAACACCGGAAGTCGAATTTCAACTGAGGTCGAAAACTGAATGATCTGCTGTTGAGGTCGAAAACTGGGAGTCGAGAGACCGCTGAGGTCGAAAACTGAGAGTCGAGACTGTTGAGGTCAAAAACCGAGAGTCGAGAGACCGTTGAGGTAAAAAATTGAGAGTCGAGACTGCTGAGGTCGAAAACTGAGAAGCGAGACGGCTGAGGTTGAAAAGCGAGAGTCGAGACCGCAGAGGTAAAAAATCGAGAGTTGAGACTGCTGAGGTCGAAAACCGAGAGTCGAGACCGCTGAGGTCGAAAACCGAGAGTCGAGACCGCTGAGGTCAAAAACCAAGAGTCGAGACTGTTGAGGTCAAAAACTGAGAGTCGAGACCGTTGAGGTCGAAAACCGAGATTCGAGAGACCGTTGAGGTCGAAAATCGAGAGTCGAGACCGCTGAAGTTGAAAACTGAGAAGCGAGACCGCTGAGGTCAAAAACCGAGAGTCGAGACCGCAAAGGTCGAAAACCGAGAGTTGAGTCCGCTGAGGTCAAAAACCGAGAGTCGAGACCGCTAAGGTCGAAAACCGAGAGTCGAGACCGCTGAGGTCGAAAACCGAGAGTCGAGACTGCTGAGGTCGAAAACCGAGAGTCGAGACTGCTGAGGTCGAAAACCGAGAGTCGAGACCGCTGAGGTCGAAAACCGAGAGTCGAGACCGTTGAGGTCGAAAACCCAGGGCTGAATGACCACTCCCTGAAGTCTTGAGTTTGAAAATTGAACTTATGCCTTGTTGTGTTTCGATCATCCTGTTCAAGCTCTCTTAGAGACCACCCCGTCCTATCACCCCTCAGTTCAAAATTTTAAAATTCAAGCCTGTTGTATATCCTCTCAAAACCCAAATGACCTGATTACGTGAACTGTTCTAAATGAACTCCCTCGACCTACCACCGAGGTCGAAAAATAAATTCGACAATACCAATCCAAGCAAAAACCATCAACCTGCTCGTACCGTCATGAATCCCATCTACCAGCCCTTGAAGTTGAAACATCAATTCGACAGAACCATAATCAAATAAATTGCAATCGACTTGCTCAAGCCATAATGAATATACTCTCGACCTGCCACTGAGATCGAAAAAATAAATTCGACAAGACAAAACCAGAATTTACAACCAACCTGCTCGAGCAATAATGAATATACTCGACCCGCCACTGAGGTCGAAAAATAAATTTTACAAACCAGAATCAACAACCAACATGCTTGAGCAACAATCAATATAATCGACCCACCACTGAGGTCGAAAAATACCTTCGACAAACCAGAATCAACAAACAACCTGCTTGAGCAATAATCAATATACTCGACCCACCACTGAGGTCGAAAAATACCTTCCAGAATCAACAAACAACCTGCTTGAGCAATAATCAATATACTCGACCCACCACTGAGGTCGAAAAATACCTTCGACAAACCAGAATCAACAATCCACAACCTGCTCGAGCAATAATGAATATACTCGACCTGCCACTGAGGTTGAAAAATAAATTCGACAAACCAGAATCAACAAACAACCTGCTCGAGCAATAATGAATATCATCCAAAACCATAATCAAATAAAATTCAATCAACCTGCTTGAGCTGTCCGGAATTAGATTCATCGACCTGCCACTGAGGTTAGGAACAAATATAAAATGATACCAGACCAGATAGAACCAAGTAAAAATCATCGACCTACCTCCGAGGTCTGCTCGAGCTATCCATGTCTTCGCACTTGCCCACCCAATCCGAAGAATGTTCGAAACAGGAGGTCAACCTGCCCATCCCAAGGGGTGTACTAAACAAGCGACCACCCAGCCCGGAGGCCTTAATCATGGTGGATTTTGTCTTCATACAGCTCGAATTATCCACATTGAACTTCCTCAACCTGCCACTGGGGTTTGGAACAAATATACAATAATACCAGAAATATAGAACTAAGTAAAAATCATCAACCTAACTCCGAGGTCTATTCGAGCTATCCATGTCTTCGCATTTGCCCACCCAATCCGAGGAATGTTCGAAACATGAGGTCAACCTGCCCATCCCAAGGGGTGTACTAAACAAGCGACCACCCTGCCCGGAGGCCTTAATCATGGTGGATTTTGTCTTCTTACTGCTCGAATTATCTACATTGAACTTCCTCAACCTGCCACTGGGGTTAGGAACAAATATACAATAATAACAGACAAATAGAACCAAGTAGAAATAATCGACTTGCCTCCGAGGTCTGCTCGAGCTATCCATGTCTTCACACTTGCCTACCCAATCGGAGGAATGTTCGAAACAGGAGGTCAACTTGCCCATCCCATGGGGTGTAATAAACAAGCGACCACCCAGCCCGGAGGCCTTAATCATGGTGGATTTTGTCTTCATACTGCTCGAATTATCCACATTGAACTTCCTCAACCTGCCACTGGGGTTAGGAACAAATATACAATAATACCAGACAAATAGAACCAAGTAGAAATAATCGACCTGCCTCCGAGGTCTGCTCGAGCTATCCATGTCTTCACACTTGCCCACCCAATCCGAGGAATGTTCAAAACAGGAGGTCAACCTGCCCATCCCAAGGGGTGTACTAAACAAGCGACCACCCAGCCTGGAAGCCTTAATCATGATGGATTTTTTCTTCATACTGCTCGAATTAACCACATTGAACATCCTCAACCTGCCACTAGGGTTAGGAACAAATATACAATAATACCAGACAAATAGAACCAAGTAGAAATAATTAACCTGCCTCTGAGGTCTGCTCGAGCTATACATGTCTTCACACTTGCCCACCCACGAGGAATGTTCCAAACAGGAGGCCACACAGCCCGGAGGCGCGAGTATACGACCAACCTGCCCACACAATGGATGTTCTAAACAAGTGATCACCCAGCCCGAAGGCCTTAGTCATGGTGGGTTTGGTCTTCACACTTGCCCACCCACGAGGAATGTTCCAAACAGGAGGCCACCCGGCCCGGAGGCTCGAGTATACGACCAACCTGCCCACCCCAAGGGATGTTCCAAACAAGCGACCACCCAGCCCGAAGGCCTTAGTCATGGTGGGTTTTGGTCTTCACACTTTCCCACCCACGAGGAATGTTCCAAACAGGAGGCCACCCGGCCCGGAGGCGCGAGTATACGACCAACCTGCCTAACCCAGGGATGTTCTAAACAAGTGACCACCCAGCCCGAAGGCCTTAGTCATGGTGGGTTTTGGTCTTCACACTTGCCCACCCACGAGGAATGTTCCAAACAGGCGGCCACCCGGCCCGGAGGCTCGAGTATACGACCAACCTGTCCACCCCAAGGGATGTTCCAAACAAGTGACCACCCAGGCCTTAGTCATGGTGTGTTTCTTTCTTCGAACACTTCGACCTGCCACTTAGGTAAAATAGGAACACATCGAGCAAAAAGATATAATAGTAATTGATCATTTTGTTAGTCCTATGATATTCATAATTGTATCGAGCAAGATAAAGAATCAACCATATTTTTCGGCCTCCCTTTCCTGGTTGTACATGATGACATGTGCTTGAATTCTTTGACCTGCCACTCTCCAAAAGAGAATGATTTCTGCCTTTGATATGGCCACCGGTGATCGACATCATCCATGCTCGTCTTTTTTTGTCCTCGACACTCAACGGCTCGTCCGCCATAGCTTGTCCAGGCTTGGGTTATTTTGTCGTTTTTTCAATGTTGACATGGTTTTCGTTAAACCGAATAATTAATAATTGTCGGCACCAGGAGCTCAATGATTAAAAGATTATGCTACCTCAGAGGTCAATACACTCACAGATTTCAAGTAACCACATGTCGGATAAGAGCGAGCAAAATAACGACATCATCATCCAGAAACCAACATCTCTTGTCGGTTATAACTTGGCGAACTGATATCTATGACATGATAAACCGACATCATGAGGCGGTGCCAACTTAGCAAATTATCATTACGCTTGGCCAAGTGGCGCGTTACGAGAATACGTGGCAAATAGCCGCCATTGACTTTCCTTTTACGATCAACGCAATGACAACAATTTTGTACTGTACTATAAAGGGCACGAAGAAGCTTCCAAAAGCGGGAATATATGACATAAGAACTTTTACAATCATAGGACATGTTTGACGATCTCTTAATATTAATAATCTCTCTTAATAATTAACATAACTTGCTCTAAAGACTCCTTGTTCATTCACACATAACAACAGTTTGGCGCTAGAAGGAGGGCCTCATAAGTGTTGCAGGTTAATCTTCGCCGTCATAGCCATAGCTTACTCAAATCCCCATGTCACAATCTGGTCGAGACCATGCTTCCCATGCTGGACAAAGCCATACTACAAATCGTTCCGCGAGGCGTTCAACGCCACCACCTCCAACAACCAATATCACGAATTTCCTTCAAGATCTAGAGTTCATTCAAGGATTATCGTCTCTCATAGCCCGAGCTATGCCCAGAGCTTCGAGCACCGTGCCTTTACCAACAACTTTTCCTACAAATCCAACGAAACAACCAAAGAAACACATGCAGCAGCATTACATGCCACTTCACAACCACGTCACACTTCTCAGCACCGAGACGAGCTGACTCGTTTAACCGCAAATCCAGTACCAGATAGTCTGGCCATGCGTGGGCCTCATGTTCAGGAAATGACTGCTGAAAGCCATTCTGCCCATCGTCATAGAGCCCCTTTACGTCCTAGACCTCCCTCGCCTTTGCCTCAAGATCGTGAAGATTTACGCCATCAGATTGAACGAAATCGCATGTCAAGACACGGTTCTGAAGAATTAGACGCTCTCCGTAAAAGGCTAGCTGAAATAGAGACGCGGCAGAAATCACAAGAAGAGTCCCCCCGACATGTCTCGACATCGGGTAACGTCATCATTGAAGCTGATTCACCTTTGGCACCCGAAATTACTGCAGAGGCACTTCCCACAAAGATAAAAATCCCACAAATCGGCATGTATGATGGAACTTCAGATCCTGATGCACATTTGGGTCATTATACGTCTTAGATGGATTTGAATGGTGCGTCTGACGCCCTACGATGTCGGATGTTTTCCCTTACACTGGGGCCGCGTGCGCAAAAATGGTACTATACCTTGCCACCTCATTCAATATGGAAGTGGCAACAGCTACGCGCAGCCTTCCGATCACATTTTATCGGGGCCCAAGTTTGTCTCATCCCGAAAGAGTCAATCACCAACATCGTACAGAAAGACAATGAAACGGTCAAAGATTATGTATCTCGGTTCAACGAGCGAATTCAAAATATGGAACCTTGTCATCCCGAAACTTTGTTGGTAACCGCAATCGCTGGATTAAAACCCAATTCTATGTTTCGCTGGACTCTTTGTCAAAACAAGACGGCTACCTTTCAAGAATTTCTCGTGCGTGCTCAACAATTCATTATTGCCGAGGAGTCGATGCCGGTCCCCAGCTTCGACTTCTCGGTCAATGAAGATAAGTCCGAACCGGAGACAAAGAAAAAGAATAAGAAGAACTTCGGTAAAACTTAATACCGAGGTTATTCGAAAGGTTATGAAGACACCCCAGAATCTAAGGCCGCCCGAGATCAATATGCTGACAACGTAAGAACAGGTTATCAAATCGTTTATTCAGTTGGGACAACCACTATTTTTGAAGAACTGAAAGGAAAGGGAATCATTCCTGATCCAAAACCTGTAAGAACTCCTGAAGATAAGCTTGACAAAACTCATTATTGTGCGTACCATAAATCCTCGGGACATAATACCGACGAGTGTCTTGGCCTCTTGTCGGCTCTCCTGCGCCTAATCAGACAGCCCCAACTTAAAAAATTCAGGAATTTCGATACTCGCCGCAAAGGAAGGCCCGCACATGTCTCGGATGAAGAACATGATGATGATCGAGGCGCCAATCCAAAAAGAATCCGCGCAACCGACAAGGAAGTTTTCACTTTTTATAATCTTATCGAAACTTCGACCGCTAAATGCAAGAAACCCAGAACGCATGATGCATCAAATTCTCCTCATTATATACCTCGAATAAATTCCAACACGAAACAGCTACATACATATCGGCGAAAAGCCAAAGCCTACGCTCGAGAAGCACAAAACGCCGGGAAGCAGGTCATGAACGTTGATCTTCGGGACACCATTAATAAGCGAAATTGTCCTATCACTTTTAATATTGAAGATGCTAATTTTTCGCTCATCCACATTCCGATGCTCTCATTATCACTGCTCCAGTTGGAGGAATTCCTGTTCACCGAATTATGGTAGATACCGGAGCTCATTCAAGCATTCTGATGTTCCGCACCTTCAAGAAAATGGGTTTGGACCCCGCTGATATTCGGCCTTTCAACGATCAGATCCAAGGCTTCAATGGAAGCATTTCTTGTCCCCTCGGTGAAATCTTACTCCCTATTCGATTTGGGAGCTTCGGACCAAAATCCAAGATCATTATGGAAACTTTCAAAGTCATGGATATTCAAAATGAGTACAATGCTGTTGTGGGACGTACTGCTCTTTACAAACTTCGTGCTGCTATGTCGATTTTCAATTATGCTTTGAAATTCCCCACCATCGAAGGAGAAGGTACTCACTACGGAGATCAACAAGAGGCGCGAAACTTGACCTTGACTCCGACTTCACGTAATGTTCACGCATATGAGGCACAAGAAACTGTTGATTCTGCTCAAAATGATTTGATAAACTCCACTCTCTCCGATGCCAACGCGACAGATCAATCCACTTCAGGTACCGACATCCCTTCTATACTTGATACACGACGTCCCTATGACGTCGGAATTGTCTAACACGTCGGATGGAGTTCAAGACCAGGAACAACAGCTTCACAAGAAGGATATTAAGTTGCCAGAGGATGTAGAACCAAGGTTGCAATTCAAAGATAAGAATCACCACGTTCGGGCAGAACCTGTTGAAGATGTTGAAATTATTTACGTAAATAAATTGGCTCAAGAAAAACCATTGTGTATCGGAGCCAACCTTCAAGAACCACTACGCTCTCAACTAATACAATTTCTTCGATCGAACTCCGACGTATTTGCATGGAAACACGAGGACATGAAGGGAATAGACCCTCAGAAAGCGTGCCATCGACTAAATCTAGATAAAACTGTTAAACTCGTCATATAAAAACACCGAAAGCTCGGACCTGATCGTCAGAAAGCATTAGAGGAGGAGGTGAACAAACTCATTGATAATAAATTCGTCAAAGAAGCCAAATATCCGACGTGGATATCAAACCCAGTTTTGGTCAAGAAAAGTAATGGACTTTGGCGCCTATGCATTGACTTCTCGGATTTGCATCAAGCATGCCCGAAAGACAGTTATCCAGTCCCACCTATCGATTATATGGTAGATGCCACGTCGGGACATCAGCTTATGAGTTTTTTGGACACCTACTCCGGTTATAATCAGATTCCCATGCACCCCGATGATGCAGAACATACTTCATTTTATTCAGCCCGAGGTCTTTATTGCTACGTCATGATGACTTTTCGATTGAAGAATGCTGGGGCCACATATCAAAGGCTAGTCAACAAAATGTTTGCCGAGCTGATCAGACATACGATGGAAGTATACATAGACGACATGTTGGTCAAGTCAGAACAAGCAACCGATCATATTGCCCATCTCACCGACATCTTCAACATTCTTCGTGAGTACTCGATGGTACTTAACCCTAAAAAGTGTACCTTTGGAGTTTGCTCAGGAAAATTCTTAGGATACATGGTAAGCCATAGAGGAATCGAGGCTAACCCCGCAAAGATTCAAGCCATACTCAACTTGGCTCCTCTGACATCCATCAAAGCTGTGCAAGCATTAACTGGCCAGTTAGCTGCTTTGAATCGATTCATCTCAAAGTCAACAAACCATTGCAAGCCCTTCTTTGATGCTATCAGAAAGAAAAAGCCATTTGAATGGACTGTTGGTGCCATAATGCCTTTGATAATGTTAAAGAAGTCCTCTCGCAACTTCTGACGTTGCAGAAACCTCTTCCCGATGAACCCTTATATTTATATCTGGGAGTTAGTGGTGTTGCCGTCAGTGCTGCCCTCATACGACAAGACAGACTCCAGCAATTTCCAATATATTATGTTAGCAAGGCTCTACATGATGCTGAATTGCAGTATCCATATATGGAGAAATTAGCCTTTGCACTGATCATTGTTGCGCGTATGTTGCGACCCTACTTTCTGGAGCATTCTATCATTGTGTTCACTTCATACCCTCTCCGACAAGTTCTCCACCGACCTGACACATCGGGAAGAATGATAAAGTGGTCTATAGAACTCGGACAGTTTGATATTCGCTATCAACCGCGAACTGCCATTATTGTCTGACTTTATAGCGGAGATCACCCCATCGATAAATACGTCAATCGAAGATCCGACATGGACTCTGTACGTCGATGGCTCGTCCACCACTATGCGTGCCGGTTGAGGGATTGTCTTAGTTAGCCCCGATCAACAAGTCTTCTGTTACTCAGTAGCCTTTACCTTCCCAGCCACTAACAATGAAGCTGAGTATGAAGCTCTGCTGTCAGGATTACAATTTGCTGAATCTATGAACGTTTCTTCACTCAAAATATTTTCTGATTCCCAACTACTCATTAGTCACATCAATGGCGCTTACGAGGTTAAAGAACCTCGATTACTCCCTTATTTCTATCTTGCCAAGAAAAAGCTGTCAAAATTTAAGATGACACTAGATCACATATCTCGAACGTCGAATATTCAAGCGGATTCTCTCTCACGTCTAGCTTCTTCCACTGACTTGGATAATGTCGAATTTGTACAAATCACTCAACATGCGACACCTTCAACGACCACTACTGACGTCTCCATGACCGATGTCATTCCAATCACCGAAAATCCGACATGGATGGATCCCATCATCAACTATCTTCACACCGGGGCCATACCTAATGACCCAAAGGAAGCTCGTCCCTCCGTGTTCGTGCTGCTCATTTTACAATCGACCATGGGACTCTATACAAGCGTGGATATTCCACTCCTTTACTTAAATGCCTGTCGGAAACTGATGCCCGACGTGTTCTTGAAGAAGTCCATGAAGGTATCTGTGGCACCCATCAAGGAGCATAAACCTTATCTCATAAAATTCTCTGACAAGGTTACTACTGGCCGACCATCAGAAAAGATGCCGCCGATTGGGTACTTAAATGCCATAAATGTCAGATATTTGCTCCCAACGTCAATCAATACCTGAGCTCCTCAAGTCAATCTATAGCCCGTGGCCGTTCGCGAAGTGGGGAATTGATCTTATTGGCCCTCTTCCAACAGCGAAAGGAAGTGTTCGCTTTGCGATATTGGCTGCTGACTACTTCACCAAATGGGTAGAAGCTGAACCCCTTGCCGCCATTACTGAACAGAAGATGATCGATTTCCTTTGGAAGTCCATTGTTTGTCAGTTTGGAATACCGAACTTCATCATAACTGATAACGGCCGACAATTCGAAGGGAAAATATTTGAAGGATTCTGTGAAGATTATAGTATCAAATATTTCTTTTCATCACCATATTATCCGCAAGCCAATGGACAAATAGAAGTCGTAAACAAAATTATCAAGAATGGCTTAAGAACTCGACTTGAATCTGCAAAAGGATCTTGGCCTGATGAGTTACCTCACGTCCTCTGGGCATATCGGACAACCTCACGGAATTCCACTGGGGAGACCCCGTTCTCATTAACCTATGGGACCGAAGTTGTAATACCTGTTGAACTCACTTCCCCAACATATCGGATTACTCACTTCTCAGAGGAAGCAAACTCAAATAGCTTAAGAACCAATCTCGACTTGGTCGATGAGTTACGAATAAAGGCTGAAATCTGAAATGCTGCCTACAAACGACGTAGCGAAAAGTACATTAACTCAAAACTCAAGCCCTCGTTTTGAAAAGGATCACTGGGGCCAATGTCGGTCCGTTGCAGCCAAAGTGGAAAGGACCCTTCTAAGTAAACCGTCTGGTCTCTAATGGCACTTACCGACTTGAAACTTTGGATGGCGTTCCCCTTCAATACCCTTGGCATGCAACGTTTCTGAAGAAATATTTCCAGTAAAACCAGAGCTGATCCTATGAATCTGATGTATAAAGAATCTTTTGCTGACTCATGTACAAAATCACTTTTGCTGTCAATAAAGATTGCGTGACGAACCTCTATAATTTGTTCGATCACCAGGGCCTCAATAAATCGGTCCTCGTTGCTGAGGCTAAATGTGTCTGTACCCTGAAGTTGGTACAGCCTGGCCAAACGCAATAAAACCGGATACTTCCAAGCCCCGAAGATGGTTTGGGGAGGCTTATGCTCTTCGACTTCAAATCCCGACGTTGATTTGATGAGCTTACAATAAATGTATCTGAGCTCCTTAAATGACTCAGTAATTTCTACGATTAAATCAAGTCTATTATGGCTTATTTAAGTTAAAAATCCATAGATGTCGGAAACACCATAAATCAAACCGACATCATAAAGTCATCCATGAAAAAGATCGATAATAAGGTCGAGTATCATGTTGGAATAATTGTACGAATGATCCTTTAAACATTCATAAACATATAATCCGACATGTCTTGACTTCGAAAATTCCTTTCATTTTACTGTGCAAAAATACTCACTAAAGTAATGAAATGGTGTAAAACAGTAAGATTGAACTTGGAAATTGAGATTTCATTCATAATAGAATAATACATTTGATAAATATCCTTCATAAAAAAAAAAAAAACAGCAACAATAACAACAATCATAGAGTTTGATCCCGAATTTCTTTGTTTGTTCCCGACGTCGTCGCCTCCTCAGCCACCGAAGATGAAAGCCTTCCAGAATGGTCTAATAACCTTTGACCTAGACGCTGAAAAACTTCATCTTCCTTCTTTTCCATTGCCTGAAGGACGTCACTTTCCTTCATAATTACCACATCACCATCCTCGTGAACGATCCTGTCTTCGTCGGAAGGAACAATCTCTGTCAACCAACCCTTGGCCTTTGCATCATCTTCGGCTACTTTTCGCATAGCAAAACTGGTAATAGCGCCAAGTAAATCTTCATCGGAGAGACCTTCAAGTGTTTCCACAACGAAAGCCTCCACAATCGTCTCAATGCATATGTTCGCCAGTTCAGTTTTCTTAACCTTCTCAACCTCAAGGACCATATCAATAAAGGCCCGACGAATTCTAGCTTTGCGCTCTTCAGACAAATGAGCCATGTCCAATTCAAGCATCCGACTTTCTCTTTGCCTAAGTAGCCTGTTAGCAAAATCTCGTTCATCCTGATCAGCAGGAATATGAGCATTCTTTATCTCGGGGTTAAGACGATATTTCTCTAGTTTTTCCAAAAGGAAAATTCGCAGCTCATTGATACTGTAAATTCCGCCTTCAACGCGATCGATAACCCATCGCAAAGTCAAAGCAGCGTTCAACTCCAGGTCCCTATCGGTTACTGCATCGTCGTTTGACGCCCCGCCGGACTCCATTGCAGCCTTCTTACCGACGTCTACACCTTCTTGAAATTTGACTTCAGCCGCAGCTGTCAACTCTAGGCGAAGCCTGTTCATGGCAGTTTCATGGGCCTCTCGGTTGCGTATCAATTCAACATCTTTATCGGAACGATCTTTCCGAACAGCCTGGAGCTCGACTCTTAATTTTTGAAGCTGCTCATCTTGCTCTTTCACTTTTTCTTCAACCTTGGAAAGTTGAACCGACATGATATCATGGGCCAATAGCAAGTTCTCTTTCTCGGTCTTAAGAGCATTCACTTCGGTTTGGGCCGCCTTCAGCTGCATATCTTTCTCCGACATCGAGGCTGCAAATCTGGATTTTTCTTCCTCCAAGGGCACCATTGTCCCATCTCTCAGGCTAAGTTCGTTGTCTTTTTCCTTACGCTCTGCAACCTTGCTGCGGTAACTCTCCTCGGCAACGACAAAACTCACGAGTGCCCGCCCTAAGTAGCCTTTGGCATAACTAAACTTCTGATCATCAGGCAACGATGAAATCCCGGCGTGAGTTTTGGGATCCCAAGACATCAAAGGAATTTTGGTTGCGTTCACCGCCTCTCCAGGAAATCGGTGATTATTCGGTAATTTAGGCTCGTCAACAGTTTGAAACATTGAGAACCATGGCTCGAAAACATCCTCGGGCAGTGTTAAATCTGCAGCTTTCTTCTCATTTACCTTAAGAAATGATGGCCTCAAGATGATTTCTGGCTCTTCTTCCTTGTCCTTGCTTGAGCCGGTATCTTGCCTTTTTCTCATCCGCCCAGCCACATGAGACATACTTGATCTCTTTCGGCGGTTGACCAAACTTAGACCAGGCTCCTCGGGTATCTCTTGCAAAACTTCGGTCTCAGAGATAGGCTCACTTACTGGCATTATATCTTGTTGCACTGGCTCAATGGTTATCGGTTGATTATCTACAATGGCTGGCTCGTTCACAATAACTGGAGTCGGCTCTTCCCTTGTCAATGATGGTTCGCCGACGACATCATGAGATCGGTTCGGGTTCTTTTTCCATGCTTTGAGAAAATTCATATGTCTTGCCATTTCAGTTGATCGGAGACTTTTGCCTTTTCCAACTTTGTTCTTCAAATCCGAGTTTGGATTACTTCTCCGATGTTCTTCAGCTTCTATGGGATCTCCGAAACCAAAATATCCTAACAACGGATAATACACTGCCATACAAACCATTTTGAGTTACAACCGAAGTTGCCAATACAAAATAAAGAAAAAGACAATTAACATTCATACCGGGTTGAAATGAAGAATCCAAAATTCCAGGTGATAGACCAGCAAGCTCCAACCGAGAATCTTTAACTAATCGTTGATATCTTCGCTTGTTCGGAGAAAGATCGAATAACCTATCAATCCGATCGTATAGCACTCCTTCAAACCGAGGTTCTTTCTTTCCTTGTGGTTTGGCTACAATGTCACAAAAGTCCACCGGTTAGCGAAGACAAAAAAACAAGGAATTAATACTTGAAATGAAGAAAAAGAAAAATTAACTTACAATAAGCAAATTTAACAGCCATCGGGATACTAGTCCCATTAGCGAGAAGATCATTAGCGAAGTCGGCGCATTGCCAATCTCCGCCAACCCATAACTTCCGAAATGGGAACATACTTCTCATTTCACTTGCCGATGGTAAATCCCACTTCTTCTTTGCAAGAAGTACGAGCAAACCGATAACCCGCTTCCATGAATTCAGAGTAATTTGACATAAGGTCAACTCCCAATTCCGTAAATATTCGGTAATTATGCGTGGTAGGGGGAATTGTAATCCTGATCTTAGACTCTCAGCAAATACGCCGACACACCCTGGCAGAGGACATGTGATCCTTTCTCCAGGGTACGGCGCAAATAAGTGCACCGATGTAGGGACTCGAATCTCACTTCGCAACATAATGATATCGGCGTCCGTCAGTATGCTCGGCTCACCGTGAAAATCCACTTTAGGGTCTGGCCACCTTCTAATAGGCCGTCTCCAATATCTCGGATCGTCGACGGCGTTCTCCTCCACCTTTTTATCTCCTTCGGTGTCGTTCAACCGGATATTCAGATGTTCAATAAAAGTCGGATCCCACCGATTGTATTCAGAGAGCAATTCCATCTCCCCGGAGTGAACCATATTGATCATCATGACATCCAACTCGTCATCACCAGAAGACGCCCACGATACACTCATGATTCAAGGAAAAATATACCAAAAAAAAGAGAAGCAAAACTGAGAAATAAGTCTTACCACGAGAAGAAATTTGCAAATATGAAGGAAGCACTCTGAAGGATTAAGTTATGGGTCAATAAATCAAAAAAAGCGACAAAATTGCAAGAAAATAGAAAGTTGAATTGCAGAGAAATTGAAGATAAAATGAACTTCAAGGGACGATTTATTATTTATACCTAACCCTAAATTCAGAAGTGACCGTTGAGGAGGAAAAGAAATAGGGGCGCGTGGGATACACTCTATACATTCACGAGTAAACGCGACCCTTGAGAACTGCGCCTTTCGACGACGGGTACGTGGTCTATAAAAAGTAAACATTGCCCCGTCAGCGAACGTTGTAAAATTTGCGCTGTTTCAGCTTCAAGTTTCTTATTTGCGCCGTTTCAGCTTCAAGTTTCTTTTTCACACCAAGTATTGGGACGTCGGAACACAGCAAATGAAAACCGACATGCCTAGCTTGTACAAATTGAAAATTTCATGAAATTCTTCAGCATCAATACTCGTCCTCTTCCAGACGCCCATCAATGTTGGGGGCCACCTTGTTGACATGGTTTTCATTAAATCGAATAATTAATAATTGTCGGCACCAGGAGCTCAATGATTAAAAGATTATGCTACCTCAGAGGTCAATACACTCACAGATTTCAAGTAACCACATGTCGGATAAGAGCGAGCAAAATAACGACATCATCATCCAAAAACCGACATCTCTTGTCGATTATAACTTGGCGAACCGATATCTATGACATGATAAACCGACATCACGAGGCGGTGCCAACTCAGCAAATTATTATTACGCTTGGCCAAGTGGCGCGTTACGAGAATACGTGGCAAATAGCCGCCATTTACTTTCCTTTTACGATCGATGCAATGACAACAATTTTGTACTGTACTATAAAGGGCACGAAGAAGCTTCCAAAAAGGGGAATATATGACATAAGAACTTTTACAATCATAGAACATGTTTGACGATCTCTTAATACTAATAATCTCTTAATAATTAACATAACTTGCTCTAAAGACTCCTTGTTCATTCGCACATAACAACACTCAACAGAAATTCAAATATGGACACGAATAAGTCGAATAATCTCTCCTCGAATAAATCAAATACCTCCACAAATAAATCAAATAGCACCTCCTCGAATAAATCAAGTACCTTCACAAATAAATCAAATAGCACCTCCTCGAATAAATCAAATACCTCCACAAATAAATTAAATAACACCTCAACGAATAAATCAAATACATCCACAAATAAATCAAATAGTACCTCCTCGAATGAATCAAATGCATCCACAAATAAACCAAATAGCACCTCCTCGAATAAATCAAATACCTACACAAATAAATCAAATAGTACCTCCTCCAATAAATCAAATACCTCCACAAATAAATCAAATAGCACCTCTTCGAATGAATCAAATGCATCCACAAATAAATCAAATAGCACCTCCTCGAATGAATCAAATGCATCCACAAATAAATCAAATAGCACCTCCTCGAATAAATCAAATACCTCCACAAATAAATCAAATAGCACCTCCTCAAATAAATCAAATACCTCCAAAGGAATCTGGATATCTTGAAAATGCTTTTGGGCTGTGAAAGCAGTGCGAAAGAAGTTGGGCTCCCTGCCTTGAGATCTTCCCCTACCCTGTACCATGCCTGCCAGCATCAACCGCACGCCCCCGCATCGCCAATGCTTAGACACGCCCCAGTGCCCACTGCCTCATGCCCAGCGGCCACCCAACGTGCCTAGCTCTCGCGCCCTAGCTCATCCAGGTGAACCCAGTGCCACCCGGTATAACCAAGCCACTGCCTGTGAGACGCCGGCTCATTCTTCAACAGGCACGCGGTCAGAGCTGTGGGACCCATCAGAACCATGTGAAGAAGTTCCTAGAGCATTCACCTTCGGAGCCATCACACTGTGTCACCAAGTGGGGAACATTCAGTTTGTAAGACGCACTTCTTCGATCCATGTCGAAAGATCTTCAACTTGTTATGAGCCTGAGATCATATGGATCAACAATTCTCATTTCTTAGTTAGAGAAAGCCCTTCTCAAGGAAGTGAGCCAAGAGCCACTCATCTAAGCCAGCGAATTCAAATTATGCTGTGCCGGTGCGCATAGTAAGCACGCTTAGACTGCGATGTGCAATCTTTGGTCTGCCTATCAAGGTAAAACACGGACAACAGGGATAAAATTATAAGACTAAAGCAGCGAAGTTCCCCATACATCGGATAATGGGGCCACTAACGGATAATAAATCAATTAGCATCTTCTCGAATGAATCAAATGATTCCACAAATAAATCAAATAGCACCTCCTCGAATAAATCAAATACCTCCACAAATAAATCAAATAGCACCTCCTCGAATAAATCAAATACCTCCACAGATAAATCAAATAACACCTCCTCGAATAAATCAAATACCTCCACAAATAAATCAAATAGCACCTCTTCGAATGAATAAAATACCTCCACAAATAAATCAAATAGCACCTCCTCGAATGAATCAAATGCATCCACAAATAAATCAAATAGCACCTCCTCGAATAAATCAAATGCATCCACAAATAAATCAAATAGCACCTCCTCGAATAAATCAAATACCTCCACAAATAAATCAAATAGCACCTCCTCGAATAAATCAAATACCTCCACAAATAAATCAAATAGCACCTCCTCGAATAAATCAAATACCTCCACAAATAAATCAAATATTTTCACGATCGAGTCAAATAT
>CACSLK010024594.1:1711-18233 GCA_902706635.1 Striga hermonthica | reverse complement strand
CAGCTTTAAATTAGGCAATCGGTGAAATAATTAACTTATAATAGATCCCATTCTTTCTGAGTTCACAATTTTCACATCAAGACTTTATATGTACAGACTTAAACACGGCTACTGGTGAAAAGCTAACTCATAATAGATCCCATTCTTTTTTAGTCTGCTATTTCACAACAAGCCTTGTACTAAAGTCTTCACTTATAGATTTCATCCAATAGCAAGTTTGCTACTTGGTAATTCTATAAGAACCCAGATCTGATAAGAGTCCATGACCCTAAATCAGAAATCATTAAAACTTTGCTAAGTTTATGCATCCTTGTCTTGGATCTCCTCGTTGTATAACTAGGGATCGATTAAAGTTTACTAGAGACTAAGTCCGAGACATTCTCAAAACATGAATTCCATGAACTTGTGATTAATACAGACTGAGTCCAATGACTCTTATTATCACGAATGGAGTTGTCTTGCAACCCTCCCACTACAACGAGGTTCCCTCTGCAAAGGTGTATAGCACAAAATACGTGTTGCAGTTTTTCCTTGTGGTATCACATTTGTACACTTGGTAATAAGTTGAACTTTTACCTTTATCTTTCCTTAAAACAATTCTACAAATGAACTTAGTGATTTATTACTAAGTATTCCTCTAAAAATCAGACGTTCGCGCTAATGAACATATTCTGACTTTTAGTACTATAATAATCCAGTCATTTCTCGTTATCATGAAGCATCCCACAAATAGCCTAATTTTCGAACATCCTTTCTAATATTATTAGTATCAACTTTCCGGCACGTGTGCTGAAAAGCTCTGAATCTGAATATGTTCCTGACAAGGCCTAAGTCTTTCCAACAATTCATTCAGAGTAATGACTACTAAACTTAGATAGGATTATATTCGGAACTTATCTTGCTATTTGCACAACTCCAATACGAAAAAGCAAAATTTCTAATAACTCATCATTGACATAACCAATCTTCTAGAGAGACATTTTCCTTCGGTCTGTTGCACCGTCCTGTTCCGATGAACCAGGTGAAACACGCTGAGATCGAATCTCAACATCCAATAAGTATTTCTATGATTTTCCAAAAGGTACTAGTCACTACGATTTCAATCGTAATGCCACTGATACATTAAACTCGACATCTTTCCATAACTGCCATTGCACTCTTTGATGTACTCAAACTTATGGAATGTCACTTAATGTACCCTGTTTTGAACAAAATTCTTAGAAGAAAAATATTCAAAACTACCTTTTGTCCTAAAATTATAGAACTTTAAAAATCGGATGAACCAACCATAACATTTATTTGGCTTCTAACCTCGACCTTGAAAAAGGTCATTATTGTGATTTTAGCTACCAAGTATAATTCGTAGGTCTGATAGTTTCATCTATTCCCAAAGAACCCATGAGTTCAATGGCTATCTACCTTTGAATTCTACTAATACTAAAATCCCAAACACTAGATGCCAAGTAATGTAATGATTCATTTATTGAAGGACATTTCTTCTTATTGGTTCTAGTCGATGTGTCATTTATTGCATTGTGAGATATTTTGGCTCCTTGAGTTTACAAATTGTCTACCCACGTATCAAATGGATAAAACATCTCGTTTTTACTCATACACAATTTAGAAACTGAACACGAGTTCTTTCTAAAACTTGGTACGAAAAGACAATTACTCAAAACCAAAAAATTCTATTTAATAGATAACTTCCACTGCAATAGATGCTACTTCCGTAGCTAGCCCATTCTAGATGGTAATTCAACCTTCACATGTCGATTGGCTCACTTAAACCTTTTTACATAATTAGTGGTTACGTATCTACATACCAGGCACTGATAGATAACACCACTTAAAATGCTTCGACTTCCCAGTGAATAAGATTTACCTTTCTTGTATTAAGGATAGGACAGTTCATCTTTCTATGTCTATTTCGCTTAAACCAGATACACATGACATTCGGCTTGTATTCTTCAGCAAAACTAGACACTATCCAAGTTCTATTTCTAATCATGTTTGAATAAGTAAATTATCTTTGAGTATTACGGACAACAGATTGAAAAGACATTTTGAATTCCTGGGATCATGCAAACATAGTCTTTACTCAGTCAAGTGTTTTCGAATCATCAAAATATTGATCCCTTTAAAACAACATTTGAATATATTCACCGGCACCTCAAAACACCGAATCCCCGCAGGCCACGGAGTGTGGACGTCTACGGTTCAAACCGTCGCAATAGGAGGGATAAATCCCATTAGCTTAACGTATTGCTAAGCAATACTTAACTAATAGTCGATCGAACTTTTGGCCAGCGCAATCAACTTATAAATAAATTTTATAAGAATAAAAATGACCATTTCCTTTGGGAATATCGTAATTATTTGCACTTTAAGCGTAACCCATTAATTGGTCCTACGTTTACTACCAAAATTATACGTCCACCTTTGGGTGACCCGTACGCTTTTGAAATAGCTCACTATAACCATCCCGAAGGAGATTCGTCCCTGTGAACTGTGAAATAAAACATCCTTTGGGCTCGATTTAAATCACTTCACTGACAAACCTATAATGGAGGCCTTGGATATTATTTATTTCAACCCATTACACACTTAATATAATTTATAGTTTAAAGGGATTTTCTTAAACATGCTCCTAATAATTCAACTTGCACATAAAGCAATTAAATCACATTAGGACATGCATGATTAATAGGCAATAATAAACGAGGAACTAAGATCCAACTATCATGGCCATTTTAATCAATCTCCAATCTTTCGGGAAACGCAGTCTAGTCCTTGTTGAACTGGGTCTTCCGATTCAGGACTTGGAATTTCCTTTTTCGCCGTGACTCCCACTTTTCGTCTTGAACAAGTCGTCATCGGGAAAGTCGCCATCGAGTCTCCTCTGTTGGTGTGTGCCTACTGCCGCCGTCACCCGTACTTCTGTTGACCTGGGTCCGTGCGTATCCGTCTGCAAACACCTTAACAATGCTCGTATCTGACAGCAAGCTGCCTACGAGTATGTCTGCATTTGCACATTACCACGTATCCCATCAACTACGGGTTCGCGGGGTGGCCTGCCTCGTCTCGTCAAGAGATGTCCGTGCTTACCGGGTCCAACGAACAATTACATAATATAATTACATACATTGATCCTATGGCCCACGCAGGGGTCATACATGAATGATCTAGTAAAGCATTGAAACTATGCGGTGTCCCACCGCGCGAATAAATTATTACAAACATTCACCAACCCAAAAATCCTCGACATGTCCGAGGCTTTTTAAACGACATACATGAATTAAAAATCAAACATACATGCAGGCCATAATAGTCAGATTCAAGAGTACCTGCAAACACACTTATTTGCAATTCTAATCTATTATGCGCTGCGTCTGTACACAATTAATTCACATATATCACGCAAGCCCTAATTCGAATAGTGCACAAAGTCGAATTAGCCTGGGCTCTGATACCAGTTGTTGGGTTCTATTAAGAACGTCGACAATGTGCATATTCAAATCTATTGAATAATAAATCCTAACGCATCGGAATCTATAGTTAGGATTAGGACTTACGGTTTAAAATTTTTGCCGACTCTAAGACGTTTCTGATTTCCGTTGATGGAGATCGTCTGAACACCAAAGTCTAATGGGCAGCTAGACTTGGCATTTCTCGATTTTAATCGAGTCACCATGGTGCTCCCAGCACTCATCAGGCTCATCGGATCGTCTCGGACCTTCGGTAAGTGAATCAGACTCCTCGGACCACTCGGGAACCGCCTTGGACACGTACCGAAGCTGCTGGATCCACCTGAACCGGGTTGAACCATGCTGCCACGCTGCTGGGCCGATCTAGGCTGCTAGACCGCACGCTGGGCCGCTTGGACTGCATCTGGTCCGCGCACAATGACGTTGGGCCGCGCTAGAGAGGATCTGGGCCAGGACTCTGCTAGCTGGGCTATCTGGATCATTTGGGCCGCGGATGCACTGCAATTGGGCCAAGGAAACTCGCTGCAGAACTGGGCTTTCACGCGGGCTGTGACTGGGCTTCTCGCGGGCTGAGATGTGAGGGCATGGCGGGCCGCGCGCGTGCCTGTTACGGGCCAGAAAGCCCGCGCGCCTGTAAACAAAAAAAATATCCTATTTTCGAAAGGAGAAGGATCGAACCCGCGACCTCACATGGAGAAGGCGCGCAGAAGACCGCTGCGCTACAAGCCCTGTTGTGGCAATTGGACATGGCAAATTCTGAAGTAGTTGATCGCGAACTAAAAACCTGGGAGCCGCAGCCCGATTTCTGGACACCTGGGCGCGGAAATTTGGCTAATGCGCCAACAGTAAAATCTGACCGGAAAATAATACATCAAACGGAATACGATTCAACAACCTTCGAATCTTCTATTGTATGACCTTTACACGATCTCTAATAAATATTGGTGGAGCAATTTATTAGATTTCCCAAAAACTCTTGATCATCTTCTTCTAAGACCTTACGGTGCTAACCGATTTTTCTCTTGAAGAAGAATCTCTCTTTTTCTTTCTCGCTTGAAGAGGCCAAATTTCTCCAGCCCTTCGAGGAGAAAAAACGTGTAAAGCTTGTTCAAGAGGTTAGGGGACTTAGTGTATTTATAGGCTACAATAGGGACCTAAAGGAGGTGCTAAATATGAGCTTATCCTTTAGGTTTAGGAATCCTTATTATATTCCATCTCCTTTTCCCATCTAGGATAATATTTCTAATAATTAATTACCTTCTAGAAGACTCCATAGTCTCCTAACCCTAGGTAATATTCTAGAAGGAATATTCCCATCCTTAGGGAATTATGGAATATAATTAATTCCTAATTCCTAATCTTGGAATTAAATAATAAAATATTCCACTAGAGTAATATTATTGCTCTCCCCATTTAGCTCTGAATTACAATTAATTCGTTTCCACTGATTAAATATATTAATCCAATTGATCGATTTATCTCCCCATGTTTAAGATATAACGTCCGTTGATTAATTAAATTACTGACAAAATAATTAATCAACTTCTTATTCATTTCCAAAACTAGTACCACTCAGATCCTTAATCATTATGTCGGATAACACATCCGCCTGCAGGGCTTGACATAATATTCTTTCCTGACCTCATTTCAGGGACGTCATCAACCCAGCGCACTGGGACACGGTGACTGTAAATAATTTATAACGGCACATCATGTAAACACACTTATTTACCAAAATACCGAGTATGTCATCCTAACAGAATAGGAATCACCATTGATAAATCAAATAAATAAGTAATGAATACATATGCCCATTTAATATTATCTTACAGCTTAAGAGTACGCATCAATTACTGAAGGTCTAGATTACAACAACGGTCAGTGAGTCTCATAATCTTATCCTTCCGTGGTCCTGTTCAACACTTAACATAAGTGCTAGTGTAATCCTTCAGTCAAAGACAAACTGAATCAAGAATACACTACAGCCTTTTTCCAAGTGGGGTCTCACTGCCAGTCTAGACAGTGAACGAATAGTTTAGTCTTATAAGGAACCGATAGGTGATCTTTCTGTTCGAAAATCTTCGAACCACACTACCTCAATATAAGACATGGTGTAACACCCCACTTTGATTTTAAAGAAATTCCGGGCTTTCCAAAAATCAGTGTAAAATTTTCAAAATCATTTTCGAAAATACAATGGGTGTTAAACAACATTTTTCAAAACCCAAGTCTTATCTGGGCTCACGGGGATTCATTACCCGGTTTTCACAAACGGTTTTCATTAACAGAAACATATCACAAGACATAATTCTCAACATGGATGTAAAATCAATCCATAATACCCAACAATCCGGGTTCCACAAATTTCCAAAACAAGCAAGTCATAAGTTCTGGGAAATAACATACTCAAGTCTCAACAAAAGGGTTCATAAAGCCTTATTCATACGGAACAATAAATAAAATTGACCGACCCACTCGCCTCTTCTCGTCACCCAGCTCCTGCTTAACCTGCATCGGTGAAGAGCAGGTGGGGATGAGCACAAGATGAAAAGCGTGCTCACCACTATGCACATATATAATAATAACAGTTGGTATGGTTAGAGTATGAACATAAAGCAATCATTTGTCACGTCTCCAAATCACATCACATCATAACATATTACCCACGTGTACACATCTCTCATTAGCCAAGGATAGGGGATTCATTACCCTAACTCATGGGGGTACGTGCCACTGTAACGGACACGACCTTTCATTAGGTCTTACGGAGACTTGCCTCGCACGGGCAACCGTACCGTAACTCGACGGGGACAACCGTACCGACGGCCGACACCGGCTCACGCTGATAGGCTACATGATTTACATACATACTAAAATCATACCATCTCAACAAGAAAACACATATATGGCATAGCAAGTTTTGAATAAGTAAACCCACCTGGAAGGCAGCAACAAACATAAAGCGAGGCTCGAGTAAGCGGTGAGGTCAACACCTCAAACACCTACACGAAATCAAGATAGCCTCTCGATTACAATCAATTCCAACGAACACACAAACTTAGTCGAACTCGTCGACTAAGTGGCTCGTGGAAAGTTCTCGTGGAGTTATGGAACATTTCTACTCGACTCTACATCAAGCATGGGAAGATACAATATAGGACCGATCGATTTCAAAAAGCACTCGACCAACTTACTTGAAACTTTTACACATTAAAAGAGACAAAGAAAGGCATATTTGTACAAAGTTTCAGACCCAACTCTTCAGTTTAACTTAAGCAACCAATTTTTACGAAAAGACGATAAAAATCTGAACTTTCTAGTTCACCGAGAAATCTTTTGAATTTTCCAACGAAATTTGGACACAACACACATAACATCAGATTACTAACACTCACCAAAAATCACAGCAAAATTCCAAGAATTTGATTTTTAATGATTTTTCAAAGTTTCTGCCCAGAACTTCAAATCGACATTTGACATAGCTACAAACCTCATTTCGACTTGAAATTTTTACACAACATATAACACAATCAGAAGGTAATACAGTTCAAATTTTACGATAATCGGACGAGTATACGATTTATAATGATTTTTCAAAGATTTCAGCAATACTA
This sequence comes from Striga hermonthica, assembly GCA_902706635.1. Classification (NCBI taxonomy): domain Eukaryota; kingdom Viridiplantae; phylum Streptophyta; class Magnoliopsida; order Lamiales; family Orobanchaceae; genus Striga; species Striga hermonthica. Next base: position 11,134 of record CACSLK010024594.1, on the reverse strand, counting down.
CTCGATTCAAAATAGCGAAAAAGGCAATTTAATCAACAACTGCGTCTAAGGCCTTCACCATGAGGCCAAAGACTTCAAATGTTCCAATAATCCAAGAGCCAACCACGAGTTAGTAAAAGATCATAAGGGTTTCACATTAAACCCTAAGGATCTATTATTTTTTTTTATATACCCAAATAATGTCTTAGCTCAATGTATAGCTATATTAACCCAAGCGTAAAGTTGAAAGTATGCATATAATCGAACAATACCTAGGAAACCCACCCATTACCGTACTCCGCTGAGGAGGAGACGGGGTTAGGGCTGGATACGGTGCTCTCAGTGGCGGGGTACGATCCGAAGTCCGTTTTCAATGGTACCTCCTTACGTTCCCATTTTCTGCCAAGGTGAGCGACCACTTCAAACATGTTTAAGGGAGGGTGATCCAGAAAAACGAGTGGTTTCTTCCTCCGGTGCTCATCACGCAATCCTACAACCACACCCTTCCACGGTTGGGGTAGGATTTGAGAGAGCTTGTCTACACCGTCTTCGTGATCGACAATGGGGTTTTCACCTATAAGTAAGGTGTACCACAAATCGTACACTTCTTGAACGCATCTCCTAATGTCGCTTGGATGAGAGGGTTTGAAATCCACAAACTCCTTTCTTTTCTTCCGATCTATATCCGACATGAAACCTTCGAGGCTGCAGGACTCCTAGTTCGACCCGGCACTCGAACTATTACAATGCATCCCGGCTACGAAGTCCCGTACCAACAGAAAGAGAGGCGTTTCGGCCCTTAGGGGGGGACCCGGACGATAAAACCTACAAACCTCGGGCGGCTTACGCTCGGCCTCGGTCCGTGTTGCGGCCGGTACGGATTTCGCACGAGATAGCGGCTGCCGATCGAGGAACGGGAGGCTGGCCACGAAATCAAGGGCTCGAAGATGAACGAGCGATCCGAGAGAGACCCACGATGGAAAGATGGTCGCGACTTGAACGATCAACGACGGTTGCGTGCTCGGGAGGCGGCGGCTAAAGGTGCTGCTGGCGAACCCGTCGTGGCGGCGTCGGGTTGCTGTTGGTCCGGCGACGGGCAGAGGGCCTGCTGGAAGGGAAAGTTTCACGCCAGATGTTGCGCGTGGTGGCCTGTTCGCGCACGGAGAATCGCCAGCGTCGTTGCACGCTTGATGAGAGGTTGTAGCGAGGTGACGAGGCCTGCATGTCGCGGCCTCTTCGGCGATGACGCACAACTAATGGTCTCAGACGCGGAGGAGGACGGCGACCTGTGGTGCTGCGATTGGAGAACTCGCCGGAGGGAGGGACTTGCAGGTAAGGGCGATTTGAGGGATGGCGATAGATGATGGTTATGGCGATGATGGTTCGGGGAAGGAGAAGACTTCCAAATTTTTCTTTTCTTTTCCTTAAAACATGCGAGTGAGAGAGAGAGACTTGAGGGGAAGGAAAAGAGATATGGAAAGTTTTCATTTGGCAAGGATCTTAGTAGAATAATTAAGTCAAAGATGACTCAATTTAATTGGTATTATCTATAAATAAAATAGCTACAAAAAGGGGAAGGATTTAAGCTTAAAAAAAAATATCCTTCTCCTACCTTAAATGAAATTTAAACACACTTGGAGAAGAAGAAATCTCGACAGATCGTTTCTCCATCTCGGTTATGCTCGACGTCGATGATCCGGCTAAATGGATAAATAATTCGGCTTGGATCGACGAAAATTAAATTAAACTAAATTAAAATAATATTTAATAATTATATAAATTATTCACAATTAGTATATATTGTAAATACACATAAAGCACATAAATTTCACTTAGGCAATTAGCCAAATAAAATATAATATTGATGGCAACAACAACAACAATAATAATAATAATAATAATAATAATAATAATAATAATAATAATAATAATAATAATAATAATAATAATAAATAATAATAATAATAATAATAATAATAATCCGATTTATTCATGAACGAACGGGGCGTTACAGTCTACCCACCTTACAAAGAATTCCGACCTCGGAATTCGAAAACAAAAGGAACTAATGACATAATAGAATACACAGACCCCCAAAATGATAAGTTAGGGAATCTCCCCTAATCTCAGCATCCAACTCTCAAGTCGTCTCAGACCCGTCATGTCAGCCCCACAGCACCTTCCTAAGGCTCACTGCCCGGTTCCTCAGTCGATAGACACCCTGGTCCAAAATGGCCACCGGTACCTTCTCATAGGTAAGGTCTCGCTCGACCCACAGTTCGCCGAAGTCCACCACATAATCCGGGTCATGTACATCTCTACGCAACATCGAGACATAAACACAGCATGCACCCCTGGTACAACTGGTGGTAAAGCTAGCAGATAATCCAAGTCAACGACTTGAGTAAGGATCTCAAAAGACTAACTTCTCACAACAGCGGATCCTCATTTCCCAAACCGAGGTATAACACACCTCTAATCATACGAAAGGGGAAAACTCGAACGGTACCATCTATATACCCATTCAACATAAAACGGCTCACCTAGGGTGAGAAATCGCAAAAACGCCTCACACAGCATGCACACACGACCTCAACAGGTCTCAAAGTGCCTCGACCGTGATATCCTCGGTTAAACAATCGTGGTCGATACGTGGAGTTGAGTTTTAGCATGGTGCCCGGGTCACGCCAAAAACTTACCCACAATCTCGACACACTCGTGACTTCTTGCCGAAGCAATTGTCACGGTAAATGTGCAACCATGCACGCAATATAGCCTTGCTATACTCATACTCACAACACACGATTCTGCGAAACAAACGTAACCTCTCATGGCTCCGTTTGCTGACAACACAAATTTCCTATTTCGCCATCACGAGGAATCCTCGTATAGGCATGGGAAACCTATCGGTCACGCTTCCTCATCAACACTGTCGATCAAGGATGCAAACACGGTACGGTGGAACTTGGTACTCTCGGTGGTCAAACCGTCCCAAAGAAAATAAATTGGACGTTTGAGTTGTTAATGCACTGTCCTCCGAAAGGCTACACGCCTGCATGCGCTGCATATGCGGGGCGTCGGGATGCTCACGTGCACCCATTCGGAAACCAGCCGCAAGGTCAAGGTTTGGCCGTACACACTGACCTGAGGAGTTTGGCGTTCGGTGATGGCGGCGGCAGCTCTCGTGCGAGTCAACGATCGGCCACTGCAGTTGGCCTCACGTCTCTCAGCACGGGCGTGCGGGCTCGGCTACCACTTCGCATGGCTACACCCAGTCAGGTTTGGCACTCGGTTCGAGGCACATACCAGAAATTTAATTTCTGGGTTTCACAATTCTTAGGTACTCAACTGGGAAGAAGGGTTTCTCCCCAAGACTCCAAATCACAATGGTTTGGGTTGACAACAACAATTTTCCCAAAAGGGATCGAGCATTGGCGTCACCGCCAGGAACAATCCTAACCCGACAGTCAACGCCGAACAACAGAATGGTTAGCTCGTTTGACTCTACCGACTAACAGTGTCGGCCGTCACGACAGCTTTTACTCAGGTAGCTAATCGTGCCGTTAGTCCTAAACGAGTTCAACCACATACACTACCTATAATTCCCACACTTCGAGATCTTAGCACAAAGTTTTTCTCGCAAGTGTTTCCAGTCGACACTGATATAACAACAAACAAGTTAATTCATATAAGGAACATAGACATGCATATTGAAGGTAACACTTATTTTCGAAGACATAACTCATGTTTACCGAAATCATACAGTACAACATCCTGTTATATAACTTGCAATATACCCATCGTATAAGCATGATTTAAGACGAATATAAATCCTACGACATGCAGCTATAATTCTCATTCAGATCACACAATTACACAAAGTCGTTCGTTCATATATTTTTCAGCCAACATTTATATCAAGATCGCAATTCAAGACAGGAAATAGTCACGTAGGGTACATATACATGAACATTGACGAAAAGGTAATTTTGGAATTCACCACTCAATTTGGAAACCTAACATGAACTTGCACCAATTTTCAGCATGCGTGATGAATTTAAGATGCATGTAGCTTCCAGTCTAGGTATCGTATCATGATGAAACCTCTTGAAAAATATCCCTAACTCAGGCCTCTATCACTTTCACTCAGGCAGATAAAATCATTGATATGCACATATACAACAAACATACAAAACAGAGGTGCAGAGGATAAATGAAGACATACAGCTTGACAGGTTCTCAGTGTATGCACATCAACCGAAGCTACAGACATGATATTACTGAAATTCTGAAACTCCAAGATAGCTAACTCGATTATCTCCAACATTCATGTTTATCACTTAAGCCAAAAATAATTTTAAAACTGAGTTTCAGCATAAAACATTTAGGTCAAGAGATATGCCATCGAAACTATTTATAAATTTGCAGCAGTTCACTAAAACATCGATATCTCATGTTATAACACTCTAAATCAAACAATCTCAAAACTTATAAAAATTAAACTAGAAAAGCTACAAGTTTCAAGAAGGGCATTTTTATAAACAATCACGTTAGGGGCCTCATTTCAGAGCATACATCTCAATCGTAAATACAGCCACTGTTTTTTTTTTTAAAAATTATGGCCGTAACTCCAACTTTGAAAAATCATATAAACTCAAATAAAACACCAAATTGCAAGATTTCAACTTCCAGAGATAGCTTATAACATGTACTACAAGTTTCATGTTGATCATATTTTCACATAGTCACATTAACATTGTCAAAAACAGCCCAACATCATGATTCACAATTCTGCCCGGAATTTCAAAAACTGCTTGTAGTTTCAATTTCAAAAATTCATAACAAATTCAATTCAACTCCGAATTATGAAATTCCAAAACTCGTAGAAATCTAACTCAAAGCATTACAAAATTTTTGAAGAACCCTAACCAGAAAACAGCTTGTAGGTCACGAGAAGCTGATCACAAACAGAGGCTATAACGAGAAGTTCTCATACGATTTTCAGCACAAATACATAATTTCACGTACATAGCATCAAGGGTCACATGTCATCACAATATACACCTCATGTGAGCATATACAACATAAGAGAGTCAGCCCTAACATGATTTTAACACAAATTTACATAAACTCATACGATATCCACGTAACACGTTTTAAAGAATTTCAGCGTGCAATAATCGTCAAGTTCAATCATATAAGCATGCTTTTCATAACATCAATTTTAACATCTCGAGTCATATAGAGCCACAACATCATGCTTAAGTAGAATTCATACCTTTTACAAATGTGTGCCTCGCAGTCAACTCACATGATATTCACGCGATATCGGAGCAATCCACTCGTCCTATGGGCGACGTCGTCATCTTTCATCCATGCATTAGTCTTCAGGACTTGCGCTCGATCCAACGTACGAGATTTATCAACCATCATCCCTCTAGAGGCTTAGCCACTCTCAAAAGGTATGACGGTGATATGCATTAGATTTTTCCTAAACTATGGGGGTCGATTAGTAACCAATTCGCGGAATCTAAACGACACTCCCGGTCCTCGACGACTGAGGTTCTAATTTCCCGAGTGATCTCATACACTAGAGATTCACTCGGTACTTAACCTTTCTCTTTCGAGATGGGTCACGAATGGTCCTACTCCAAGGACACTGAACAAATCTTACAGCGAGAAATGCTATAACAACACTTATCTCAATAATAAAATACTGGAACTCACAACTAGGAACCTCTAGAGTCCGAACTTAACTCCATATCACTAGAGTTCAATTTCAAACACTAGAGTTCACATAACCTGACGTGGATAGATTTCCTAAGCCCCAAAACAACATATATATCACTTCATGAGTAGTCTCATTGCTACTCATGAAAAACCTCATAAGTAGTTTCATTGCTACTCGTAAGAAACATCACAAGTAGTTTCATTGCTACTCGTGCAAAATCACAATCCACATTATAAGTATTTTCATTGATACTTATATAAAACATACCTTAAGCAGCGCGGAGTGACGGAGACGAGTGGTCATATTACAAGGTCTAAACACATACTCACATATAAACCAGTCTACAGAAACGCAGACTGGCTCTGATACCAAACTGTAACACCCCACTTTGATTTTAAAGAAATTCCGGACTTTCCAAAAATCAGTGTAAAATTTTCAAAATCATTTTCGAAAATACAATGGGTGTTAAACAACATTTTTCACAACCCAAGTCTTATCTGGGCTCACGGGGATTCATTACCCGGTTTTCACAAACGGTTTTCATTAACCGAAACATATCACAAGACATAATTCTCAACATGGATGTAAAATCAATCCATAATACCCAACAATCCGGGTTCCACAAATTTCCAAAACAAGCAAGTCATAAGTTCTGGGAAATAACATAATCAAGTCTCAACAAAAGGGTTCATAAAGCCTTATTCATACGGAAGCAATAAATAAAATTGACCGAACCACTCGCCTCTTCTTGTCACCCAGCTCCTACTTAACCTGCATCGGTGAAGAGCAGGTGGGGATGAGCACAAGATGAAAAGCGTGCTCACCACTATGCACATATATAATAATAACAGTTGGTATGGTTAGAGTATGAACATAAAGCAATCATTTGTCACGTCTCCAAATCACATCACATCATAACATATTACCCACGTGTACACATCTCTTATTAGCCAAGGATAGGGGATTCATTACCCTAACTCATGGGGGTACGTGCCACTGTAACGGACACGGCCTTTCATTAGGTCTTACGGAGACTTGCCTCGCACGGGCAACCGTACCGTAACTCGATGGGGACAACCGTACCGACGGCAGACACCGGCTCACGCTGATAGGCTACATGATTTACATACATACTAAAATCATACCATCTCAACAAGAAAACACATATATGGCATAGCAAGTTTTGAATAAGTAAACCCACCTGGAAGGCAGCAACAAACATAAAGCGAGGCTCGAGTAAGCGGTGAGGTGAACACCTCAAACACCTACACGAAATCAAGATAGCCTCTCGATTACAATCAATTCAAACGAACACACAAACTTAGTCGAACTCGTCGACTAAGTGGCTCGTGGAAAGTTCTCGTGGAGTTATGGAACATTTCTACTCGACTCTACATCAAGCATGGGAAGATACAATATTGGACCGATCGGTTTCAAAAAGCACTCGACCAACTTACTTGAAACTTTTACACATTAAAAGAGACAAAGAAAGGCATATTTGTACAAAGTTTCAGACCCAACTCTTCAGTTTAACTTAAGAAACCAATTTTTACGAAAAGACGATGAAAATCTGAACTTTCTAGTTCACCGAGAAATCTTTTGAATTTTCCAACGAAATTTGGACACAACACACATAACATCATATTACTAACACTCACCAAAAATCACAGCAAAATTCCAAGAATTTGATTTTTAATGATTTTTCAAAGTTTCGGCCCAGAACTTCAAATCGACATTTGACATAGCTACAAACCTCATTTCGACTTGAAATTTTACACAACATATAACACAATCAGAAGGTAATACAGTTCAAATTTCACGACAATCGGACGAGTATACGATTTATAATGATTTTTCAAAGATTTCAGCAATACTACTCGATTCAAAATAGCGAAAAAGGCAATTTAATCAACAACTGCGTCTAAGGCCTTCACCATGAGGCCAAAGACTTCAAATGTTCCAATAATCCAAGAGCCAACCACGAGTTAGTAACAGATCATAAGGGTTTCACATTAAACCCTAAGGATCTATTATTTTTTTATATATACCCAAATAATGTCTCAACTCAACGTATAGCTATATTAACCCAAGCGTAAAGTTGAAAGTATGCATATAATCGAACAATACCTAGGAAACCCACCCATTACCGTACTCCGCTGAGGAGGAGACGGGGTTAGGGCTGGATACGGTGCTCTCAGTGGCGGGGTACGATCCGAAGTCCGTTTCCAATGGGACCTCCTTACGTTTCCATTTTCTGCCAAGGTGAGCGACCACTTCAAACATGTTTAAGGGAGGGTGATCCACAAAAACGAGTGGTTTCTTCCTCCGGTGCTCATCACGCAATCCTATAACCACACCCTTCCACGGTTGGGGTAGGATTTGAGCAAGCTTGTCTACACCGTCTTCGTGATCGACAATGGGGTTTTCACCTATAAGTAAGGTGTACCACAAATCGTACACTTCTTGAACGCATCTCCTAATGTCGCTTGGATTAGAGGGTTTGAAATCCACAAACTCCTTTCTTTTCTTCCGATCTATATCCGACATGAAACCTTCGAGGCTGCAGGACTCCGAGTTCGACCCGACACTCGAACTATTACAATGCATCCCGGCTACGAAGTCCCGTACCAACAGAAAGAGAGGCGTTTCGGCCCTTAGGGGGGACCCGGACGATAAAACCTACAAACCTCGGGCGGCTCACGCTCGGCCTCAGTCCGTGTTGCGGCCGGTACGGATTTCGCACGAGATAGCGGCTGCCGATCGAGGAACGGGAGGCTGGCCACGAAATCAAGGGCTCGAAGATGAACGAGCGATCCGAAAGAGACCCGCGACGGAAAGATGGTCGCGACTTGAACGATCAACGACGGTTGCGTGCTCGGGAGGCGACGGCTAAAGGTGCTGCTGGCGAACCCGTCGTGGCGGCGTCGGGTTGCTGTTGGTCTGGCGACGGGCAGAGGGCCTGCTGGAAGGGAAAGTTTCACGCCGGATGTTGCGCGTGGTGGCCTGTTCGCGCACGGAGAATCGCCAGCGTCGTTGCACGCTTGATGAGAGGTTGTAGCGAGGTGACGAGGCCTGCGTGTCGCGGCCTCTTCAGCGATGACGCACAACTAATGGTCTCAGACGCGGAGGAGGACGGCGAACTGTGGTGCTGCGATTGGAGAACTCGCCGGAGGGAGGGACTTGCAGGTAAGGGCGATTTGAGGGATGGCGATAGATGATGGTTATGGCGATGATGGTTCGGGGAAGGAGAAGACTTCCAAATTTTTCTTTTCTTTTCCTTAAAACATGCGAGTGAGAGAGAGAGACTTGAGGGGAAGGAAAAGAGATATGGAAAGTTTTCATTTGGCAAGGATCTTAGTAGAATAATTAAGTCAAATATGACTCAATTTAATTGGTATTATCTATAAATAAAATAGCTACAAAAAGGGGAAGGATTTAAGCTTAAAAAAAATATCCTCCTCCTACCTTAAATGAAATTTAAACACACTTGGAGAAGAAGAAATCTCGACAGATCGTTTCTCCATCTCGGTTATGCTCGACGTCGATGATCCGGCTAAATGGATAAATAATTCGGCTTGGATCGACGAAAATTAAATTAAACTAAATTAAAATAATATTTAATAATTATATAAAATATTCACAATTAGTATATATTGTTGTAACGCCCCGTTCGTTTATGAATAAATTGGATTTCATTATTATTATTGTTATTA
>CACSLK010024563.1:84813-101542 GCA_902706635.1 Striga hermonthica | reverse complement strand
AAAAACGTTAGGCCGATAAATATATGTTATCCATATCAAATAATGGTGTCGTGTTCAAAAACAAGTCTTTCGAAGACGTTGATTATTTTTTCGTGCTTGCCCCTATTTACACTTATTTTCCTTTGCTTTTTTAAACGTATACGAGTTTGTTTCAAAACATGATGGGGCGATAAATAGATGTTATCCACATCAAATAATGCCGCCGTGTTCGAAAAAAAGTCTTTCTGGATACGTTGATCATTTTTTCATGCTTGCCCATATTTACCCTTATTTTCCTTGACTTTTTTAAACGTATACGATTTTGCTTCAAAACACGATGAGGAGATAAATATATGTTATCCACATCAAATAATGGCGTCGTGCTCGAAACAATTCTTTCCGGAGACGTTGATTATTTTTTCTCCTGGCACCTCGGTATGCACGACCTCAGTCGTGGCCAATTCAGTTCCCGTCGCAATAGGTTCAGGCTCTGCTTGATTGATCGCAGTAGCATTCACAACTGACGGCACCTCGGTAGTTATCACTCCCTGCAAAGACTTCGGGCTCTCCGGAATAGCAGCCGAAGTCGCACTCGAACCCCCCTCGGTCGATTTTTTGCCGGCGTTCTTTTGACCAGCAGTTCTCTTACCAAACTTGGATTGAAGATCTCTATTCGGATACTTACGCCTGAAATCTTTCACCTCCTTAACAGAATTATAACCCAAAAATCCAAGAAGCGGGTAGTATACTGTATCAAGAAGGAATAAACAACAAATAAAATCACCGACAACTGCTTCTATACAGACAAAGATATCAAAACAATAGAAGTTTTCTTACCGGAGTCAAATTTCGAGCTAGAAACTCCAGGGGATAGACCGGCAGCTTCGAGTTTCGAATCTACGACTAGTGTGCGATAATCTCGTACCTCCTTGTCCAAGCCAGCAAGTGTTATCAATTTCCCACCGAATTCCGGACTCAACTTCGGCTCCTTCTGCTTGGTCTCTTTTTCTACAAAGGGCAAAAGTTCCGACCTGTTAGTACACAGAACAAAACAAAATCAGAAAGATATATTCGAATTAAAAAATGAAATAAACTCACTTGCTCCGGAATGAATAAACATCGGAATCGTCATCCCGTCAATCCGAGGTTCATGGAAAAAGCTCTCGGACTACCATTCTCCCCCAATCCACAACCACTCTTCCTGGAATCCGTGAAGAGTTTCCGGGATATCAGTTATTACCTCACCGACTCTCAGACCATGTTGTGGCTTCGCCCCGGCAAAGAAACAATATGAAGACTCCGCAACATGTCTTTTCGGAGTCTTTTTAAATGCGAAGATGCTCCTTATTTCCTCGCATGACGGCAACCCCTCGCCCTGCTCGTGCAGCAGCACTATTAAACCAATTATCTTTTTCCAACTGTTGGGGGTAATCTGGCACAGTGGTAACCCCCAACTCCGGAGATATTCCGTGATTAAATTCGGTAAAGGGAATCTCAGCCCCGACCTTAAACTTTCGGCAAAAATTCCAACACAACCCGGAGGAGGACTGGTTATTCTTTCCCCGGGATAAGGGGCAAAAATCTTCACCGAAGAGGGAATCCGCACCTGCTCTCGCAACATTACCACATCGGCATCGGTCAGGATACTAGGTTCGCCCTCAAAATTGACCTAGGGATCAGGCCACCTTCTCACCGGCCTCCTCCAGTGAGGCACCTCGACGACGGCGGCACCTTCCTCCACCACACAATCGCCATCCTCATCATTAGGCTTGATATCCAGATGCCTCACCAACATCGGATCCCACCGATGATATTCGAACGCTAATTCAACCAGCTCTGAATCATGATAAACTTCCAACGGAACCGACTCGGTGCTAGAAGAACTCGCCACCGCTTTACCCTTTCCTTTCGGTTCCATTGAATACAAACGATACAAAATGAAGAATTGAATAAAAATCAAAGACAAAACTTACCAAACGATGAGCAAGCAAGTAGCGCACAAGGATTGGCTCTCAAGATTTGCAAGGAAAATTGATAAAGAGGTTATTATTTGCGAAGAGACGAAAATCAAAGCGAAAGTGAAGAAAGTTCAATCAGAAATTTCGAAGCCCTATTTATAATTTCCAATTTCTGACCGTTGGAGATCTTAATTAGGGGCGCGTACAACCGACGCGACCCCTAAATCCCAATCGGCTCCACCTTTTCATCTTGCAGAAACCTACTGTACACGTGGCACCCTATTAAAAGCGACTGTTACCTTTTATTATCATTACAACGCGACCGTTCACTCTGACATTAAATCGTCGACCGTTACGTCTGTTCAAATCTCTTCTATTGCTTCCCAGACAATAACAAATTTTCACCAAGTGTTCTCACCCCGGAAATTAACACCCACTTCGGTAAAAACGATTCACCTCGGTAATTTTCCTGTCACGAGCATCTTAACACGAGCAAGTTTCCCGCAAAGACTGCAACCGAGTCAGATCTCAACCCATCTTTTGCAACATCGACGACCATCACCCTGTATGATCGCCGATATTGGGGGCCTCTCTGTTATCATCCAACTCGGCAAAGCATCGTTAAGGAGTCTTAAGCATCATATTAAGTGAAATTAACCATAAAACCGGCGTGATCCAAAGCCGTGCTAGTCCGCGCAATGAACCGGTCCGAGCTACCGAAGACCGAAGTAACCTATACCTACCGAAGTCACACCAAACCGAGGCAAGCACGAACCGAGGTCTCACCTCTTAAAGCAGGTGACAAGGCGCCTACGCACCCCTATCGCGGCTTACGAGATTTGACATCATTAAAGTGGGGTCCACAGATCTCGCCGCCCACTAAAAAGTAGCTTTATGGAAAAGCAAATGCACAGATCCCGATATGTACATAAAAAGTTACTATAAATAGTTAACCTATGACACTTGTACGGGGGATCTAAAAACTCATCAATATGCAACACGCAATAGCCCATAAAGGCTTTTCACCTCGGTCCACCTCGGAACGGGGCCATTGTTGAGTTGTTCTTACATGTTTTACGTTCAAACCGCTAACAATTATCACCTAAATCTCTTGTTATATCGTTGCAAGAATCGTACGACAACATTATCCATATCAAATAATGGTATCGTGCTCGAAACAAGTCTTTCCAGAGACGTTGATTATTTTTTCGTGGTTGCCCCAATTTACCCTTATTTTCCTTGACTTTTTTAAACGTATATGATTTCGCTTCAAAACATGATGGGGCGATATATATGTTATTCACATCAAATAATGTTGTCGTGTTCGAAAACAAGCCTTTCTGGAGACGTCGATTACGTTTTCATTCTCACCCCTATTTACCCTTATTTTCCTTGATTTTTAAAACGTATTAGATTATGCTTCAAAAGACGATGGGGCGATAAATATAAGTTATGCACATCAAATAATGGTGTCGTGTACGAAAACAAGTCTTTCCGGAGACGTCGATTACTTTTTCGTGCTTGCCCCTATTTACCCTCATTATCCTTGACTTTTTTAAACGTATACTATTTTGCTTCAAAACACGATGGGGCGATAAATATATGTTATCCACATCAAATAATGGTGTCGTGCTTGAAACAAGTCTTTCCTGAGACGTTGATTATTTTTTCGTGCTTGCCCCTATTTACCCTTAGTTTCCTTGACTTTTTTATATGTATACGATCTTGTTTTAAAAAATGATGGGGGCGATATATGTTATCCACATCAAATAGTGTCGGGTGTTCGAAAACAAGTCTTTCCGGAGACGTTGATTATTTTTTTGTGCTTGCCCCTATTTACCCTTATTTTTCTCGACTTTTTTAAACGTATAAGATGTTGCTTCAAAACACGATGGGGCAAAAAATATATGTTATCCACATCAAATAGTGGTCCGTGTTCGAAAATAAGTCTTTCCGGAGACGTTGATTATTTTTTCGGGCTTCCCCTTTTTACCCTTATTTTACTTGACTTTTTTAAATGTATACGATTTTTGCTTCAAAAAACGATGGGGCAATAAATATATGTTATCCACATCAAATAAAGGTGTCGTGTTTGAAAACATATCTTTCCGGAGACGTTAATTATTTTTCCACATCAAATATTGGTGTCGTTCTTGAAACAAGTTTTTCCGGAGACGTTGATTATTTTTTCGTGCTTGCCCCTATTTACCCTTATTTTCCTTGACTTTTTTAAACGTATACGATTTTGCGTCAAAACACGATGGGGCGATAAATATATGTTATCCACATCAAATAATGGCGTCGTGCTCGAAACAATTCTTTCTGGAGACGTTGATTATTTTTTCGTGCTTGCCCCTTTTACCCTTATTTTCCTTTACTTTAGTTAACGTATACGATTTTGTTTCAAAACATGATGGGGCGTTAAATATATGTTATCCATATCAAGTAATAGTGTCGTGTACGAAAACAAGTCTTTTCGGAGACCTTGATTACTTTTTCGTGCTTGCCCCTATTTACCCTTATTATCCTTGACTTTTTTAAACGTATACAATTTTGCTTCAAAACACAATGGGGCGATAAATATATGTTATCCACATCAAATAATGGTGTCGTGTACGAAAACAAGTCTTTCCGGAGACGTTGATTATTTTTTCGTGCTTGCCCCTATTTACCCTTATTTTCCTTGACTTTTTTAAACGTATACGATCTTGTTTTAAAACATGATGGGGCGATATATGTTATCCACATCAAATAATGTCGCCGTGTTCGAAAATAAGTCTTTCCGGAGACGTTGATTATTTTTTTCCTGCTTGCCCCTATTTACCCTTATTTTTCTCGGCTTTTCTAAACGTAGATGATGTTGCTTCAAAACACGATGGGGCGATAAATATATGTCATCCACATCAAATAATGGTTCGTGTTCGAAAATAAGTCTTTCCGGAGACGTTGATTATTTTTTCGTGCTTCCCTTTTTTACCATTATTTTACTTGACTTTTTTAAACGTATACGGTTTTTGCTTCAAAAGACGATGGGGCAATAAATATATGTTATCCACATCAAATAATGGTGTCGTGTTTGAAAACAAATCTTTTCGGAGACGTGAATTATTTTTCCACATCAAATAATGGTGTCGTGCTTGAAACAAGTCTTTCCGAAGACGTTGATTATTTTTCGTGCTTGCCCCTATTTACCCTTATTTTCCTCGACTTTTTTAAACATATACGATGTTGCTACAAAACATGATGGGGCGATAAATTTATGTTATCCACATCAAATAACGGTTTCGTGTTTGAAAACAAATCTTTTCGGAGACGCTAATTATTTTTCCACATCAAATAATGATGTCGTGCTTGAAACATGTTTTTCCGGAGACGTTGATTATTATTTTTGTGCTTGCCCCTATTTATCCTTATTTTCCTTGACTCTTTTAAACGTATACGATTTTGCGTCAAAACATGATGGTGCGATAAATATATGTTATCCACATCAAATAATGGCGTCGTGCTTGAAACAATTTTTTCTGGAGACGTTGATTATCTTTTCGTGCTTGCCCCTATTTACCCTTATTTTCCTTTACTTTTTTTAACGTATACAATTTTGTTTCAAAACATGATGGGGCGATAAATATATGTTATCAACATCAAATAATGCCGTTGTGTTCGAAAAAAAGTCTTTCCAAAAACGTTGATTATTTTTTCGTGCTTGCCCCTATTTACCCTTATTTTTCTCGACTTTTTTAAACGAATACGATTTTGATTCAAAACACGATGGGGCGATTAATATATGTTATCGACATCAAGTAATGGTGCCGTGTTTGAAGTCAAGTCTTTCCGGAGACGTTGATTATTTTTTCGTGCTTGCCCCTACTTACCTTTATTTTTCTTGGGTTTCTTAAAAGTACACGATTTTGATTCAAAAAACGATGGGGCGATAAATATATGTTATCCATATCAAATAATGGTCTCGTGTTCGAAAACAAGTCTTTTCGGAGACGTTGATTATTTTTTCCATCTTGCCCCTATTTACCCTTATTTTCCTTTGTTTTTTTAAACGTATAAGATTTAGTTTCAAAACATGATGGGGCGATAAATAGATGTTATCCACATCAAATAATGTCGCCGTGTTCGATAAAAAGTCTTTCTAGAGACGTTGAGTATTTTTTCGTGCTTGCCCATATTTACCCTTATTTTCTTTAACTTTTTTAAACGTATAAGATTTTGCTTCAAAACACGATGGGGCGATAAATATATGTTATCCACATCAAATAATGGTGTCGTGTTCTAAAACAAGTGTTTCCAGAGACGTTAATTGTTTTTTTGTTCTTGCCCTTATTTACCCTTACTTTCTTTGAATTTTTTAAATGTATACGATTTTGTTTCAAAACACGATTGGGCGATAAATATATATCCATATCAAATAATGGTAGCGTGCTCGAAACAAGTCTTTCTGGAGACGTTGATTTTTTTTTTCGTGGTTGCCCCAATTTACCCTTATTTTCCTTGTCTTTTTTAAACGTATACGATTTTGCTTCAAAACATGATGGGGCGATAAATATATGTCATCCACATCAAATAATGGTGTCGTGTAGGAAAACAAGTCTTTCCGGAGACGTTGATTATTTTTTCGTGCTTGCCCCTATTTACCCTTATTTTCCTTGACTTTTTTAAACGTATACGATCTTGTTTTAAAACATGATGGGGCGATATATGTTATCCACATCAAATAATGTCGCCGTGTTCGAAAACAAGTCTTTCCGGAGACATTGATTATTTTTTCCTGCTTGCCCCTATTTACCCTTTTTTTCCTCGACTTTTTTAAACGTAGATGATGTTGCTTCAAAACACGATGGGGCGATAAATATATGTTATCCACATCAAATAATGGTTCGTGTTCGAAAATAAGTCTTTCCAGAGACGTTGATTATTTTTTCGTGCTTTTCTTTTTTACCCTTATTTTACTTGACTTTTTTAAACGTATACGATTTTTGCTTCAAAAAACAATAGGGCGATAAATATATGTTATCCACATCAAATAATGGTGTCGTGTTTGAAAACAAATCTTTCCGGAGACGTTAATTATTTTTCCACATCAAATAATGGTGTCGTGCTTGAAACAAGTCTTTCCGAAGACGTTGATTATTTTTTCGTGCTTGCCCCTATTTACCCTTATTTTCCTCAACTTTTTTAAACGTATACGATGTTGCTACAAAACATGATGGGGTGATAAATTTATGTTATCCACATCAAATAATGTTTTCGTGTTCGAAAACAAATCTTTTCGGAGACGTTAATTATTTTTCCACATCAAATAATGGTGTCGTGCTTGAAACAAGTTTTTCCGGAGACGTTGATTATTTTTTCGTGCTTGCCCTTATTTACCCTTATTTTCCTTGACTTTTTTAAACGTATACGATTTTGCGTCAAAACACGATGGGGCGATAAATATATGTTATCCACATCAAATAATGGCGTCGTGCTCGAAACAATTCTTTCCGGAGACGTTGATTATTTTTTCGTGCTTGGGGCGATAAATATTTTTTAAACGTATACGATTTTGTTTCAAAACACGATTGGGCGATAAATATATATCCATATCAAATAATGGTAGCGTGCTCGAAACAAGTCTTTCTGGAGACGTTGATTTTTTTTCGTGGTTGCCCCAATTTACCCTTATTTTCCTTGTCTTTTTTAAACGTATACGATTTTGCTTCAAAACATGATGGGGCGATAAATATATGTCATCCACATCAAATAATATTGTCGTGTACGAAAACAAGCCTTTCTGGAGACGTCGATTACGTTTTCATTCTTGCCCCTATTTACCCTTATTTTCCTTGATTTTGAAAACATATTAGATTTTGCTTCAAAACACAATGGGGCGATAAATATAAGTTATGCACATCAAATAATGGTGTCATGTACGAAAATAAGTCTTTCCGGAGACGTCGATTACTTTTTTGTGCTTGCCCCTATTTACCCTTATTATCCTTGACTTTTTTAAACGCATACGATTTTGCTTCAAAACACGATGGGGCGATAAATATATGTTATCCACATCAAATAATGGTGTCGTGTATGAAAACAAGTCTTTTCGGAGACGTTGATTATTTTTTCGTGCTTGCCCCTATTTACCCTTATTTTCCTTGACTTTTTTAAACGTATACGATCTTGTTTTAAAACATGATGGGGCGATATATGTTATCCACATCAAATAATGTCGCCGTGTTCGAAAACAAGTCTTTCCGGAGACGTTGATTATTTTTTCCTGCTTGCCCCTATTTACCCTTTTTTTCCTCGACTTTTTTAAACGTAGATGATGTTGCTTCAAAACACGATGGGGCGATAAATATATGTTATCCACATCAAATAATGGTTCGTGTTCGAAAATAAGTCTTTCCGGAGACGTTGATTATTTTTTCGGGCTTCCCTTTTTACCCTTATTTTACTTGACTTTTTAAATGTATACGATTTTTGCTTCAAAAAATGATGGGGCAATAAATATATGTTATCCACATCAAATAATGGTGTCGTGTTCGAAAACAAATCTTTCCGGAGACGTTAATTATTTTTCCACATCGAATAATGGTGTCGTGCTTGAAACAAGTCTTTCCGAAGACGTTGATTATTTTTTCGTGCTTGCCCCTATTTACCCTTATTTTCCTCGACTTTTTTTGAAGTATAGGATGTTGCTACAAAACATGATGGGGAGATAAATTTATATTATCCACATCAAATAATGGTATCGTGTTCGAAAGCAAATCTTTTCGGAGACGTTAATTATTTTTCCACATCAAATAATGGTGTCGTGCTTGAAACAAGTTTTTCCGGAGACGTTGATTATTTTTCGTGCTTGCCCCTATTTACCCTTATTTTCCTTGACTTTTTTAAACGTATACGATTTTGCGTCAAAACACGATGGGGCGATAAATATATGTTATCCACATAAAATAATGGCGTCGTGCTCGAAAAAATTCTTTCCGGAGACGTTGATTATTTTTTCGTGCTTGACCCTATTTACCCTTATTTTTCTTTACTTTTTTTTAACGTATACGATTTTGTTTCAAAACATGATGGGGCGTTAAATATATGTTATCCATATAAAATAATGCCGCCGTATTCGAAAACAATTCTTTCCGGAGACGTTGATTATTCTTTCGTGCATGCCCTTATTTACCCTTATTTTTCTCGATTTTTTTAAATGTATACGATGTCGCTTCAAAACACGATGGGGCGATTAATATATGTTATCGGCATCAAATAATGGTGTTGTGTTTGAAATCAAGTCTTGAAACAAGTCTTTCCGAAGACGTTGATTATTTTTTCGTGCTTGCCCCTATTTACCCTTATTTTCCTCGACTTTTTTAAACATATACGATGTTGCTACAAAACATGATGGGGCGATAAATTTATGTTATCCACATCAAATAACGGTTTTGTGTTTGAAAACAAATCTTTTCGGAGACGCTAATTATTTTTCCAGATGAAATAATGATGTCGTGCTTGAAACAAGTTTTTCCGGAGACGTTGATTATTTTTTCGTGCTTGCCCCTATTTATCCTTATTTTCCTTGACTCTTTTAAACGTATGCGATTTTGTGTCAAAACACGATGGTGCGATAAATATATGTTATCCACATCAAATAATGGCGTCGTGCTCTAAACAATTCTTTCTGGAGACGTTGATTATCTTTTCGTGCTTGCCCCTATTTACCCTTATTTTCCTTTACTTTTTTTAACGTATACGATTTTGTTTCAAAACATGATGGGGCGATAAATATATGTTATCCACATCAAATAATGCCGTCGTGTTCGAAAAAAAGTCTTTCCAGAAACGTTGATTATTTTTTCGTGCTTGCCCCTATTTACCCTTATTTTTTCTCGACTTTTTTAAACACATACGATGTTCATTCGAAACACGATGGGGCGATTAACATATGTTATCGACATCAAGTAATGGTGCCGTGTTCAAAGTCAAGTCTTTCCGGAGACGTTGATTATTTTTTCGTGCTTGCCCCTACTTACCTTTATTTATCTTGGGTTTTTTAAAAGTACACGATTTTGCTTCAAAAAACGATGGGGCGATAAATATATGTTATTCATGTCAAATAATGGTGTCGTGTTCGAAAACAAGTCTTTTCGGAGACGTTGATTATTTTTTCCATCTTGCCCCTATTTACCCTTATTTTCCTTTGTTTTTTTAAACGTATACTATTCTGTTTCAAAACATGATGGGGCGATAAATAGATGTTATCCACATCAAATAATGCCGCCGTGTTTGATAAAAAGTCTTTCTAGAGACGTTGAGTATTTTTTCGTGCTTGCCCATATTTACCCTTATTTTTCTTAACTCTTTTAAACGTATAAGATTTTGCTTCAAAACACGATTGGGCGATAAATATATGTTATCAACATCAAACAATGGTGTCGTGTTCTAAAATAAGTGTTTCCAGAGACGTTAATTATTTTTTTGTTCTTGCCCTTATTTACCATTAATTTCTTTGAATTTTTTAAACGTATACGATTTTGTTTCAAAACACGATTGGGCGATAAATATATGTTATCCATATCAAATAATGGTAGCGTGCTCGAAACAAGTCTTTTTGGAGACGTTGATTATATTTTCGTGGTTGCCCCAATTTACCCTTATTTTCCTTGTCTTTTTTAAACGTATACGATTTTGCTTCAAAACATGATGGGGCGATAAATATATGTCATCCACATCAAATAATGTTGTCGTGTACGAAAACAAGCCTTTCTGGAGACGTCGATTACGTTTTCATTCTTGCCCCTAGTTACCCTTATTTTACTTGATTTGGAAAACGTATTAGATTTGCTTCAAAACACGATGGGGCGATAAATATAAGTTATGCACATCAAATAATGGTATCGTGTTTGAAGTCAAGTCTTTCCGGAGACGTTGATTATTTTTTCGTGCTTGCCCCAACTTACCTTTATTCTTCTTGGGTTTTTTAAAAGTACACGATTTTGCTTCAAAAAACGATGGGGCGATAAATATATGTTATCACCATCAAATAATGGTGTCGTGCTTGAAACAAGTCTTTCTGGAGACGTTGATTATTTTTTCGTGCTTGCCCCTATTTACCCTTATTTTCCTTGACTTTTTTATATGTATACGATCTTGTTTTAAAACATGATGGGGGCGATATATGTTATCCACATCAAATAATGTCGCCGTGTTCTAAAACATGTCTTTCCGGAGACGTTGATTATTTTTTGTGCTTGCCCCTATTTACCCTTATTTTCCTCGACTTTTTTAAACATATACGATGTTGCTTCAAAACACGATGGGGCGAAAAATATATGTTATCCACATCAAATAATGGTCCGTGTTCGAAAATAAGTCTTTCCGGAGACGTTAATTATTTTTTCGGGCTTACCCTTTTTACCTATATTTTACTTGACTTTTTTAAATGTATATGATTTTTGCTTCAAAAAACGATGGGGCAATAAATATATGTTATCTACATCAAATATGGTGTCGTGTTCGAAAACATATCTTTCTGGAGACGTTAATTATTTTTCCACATCAAATAATGGTGTCATGGTTGAAACAAGTCTTTTCGGAGACGTTGATTATTTTTTCGTGCTTGCCCCTATTTACCATTATTTTCCTCGACTTTTTTAAACGTATACGATGTTGCTACAAAACATGATGGGGCGATAAATATATGTTATCCACATCAAATAATGTCGCCGTGTTCGAAAACAAGTCTTTCCGGAGACGTTGATTATTTTTTTGTGTTTGCCCCTATTTACCCTTATTTTCCTCGACTTTTTTAAACGTATACGATGTTGCTTCAAAACACGATGGGGCAAAAAATATATGTTATCCACATCAAATAATGGTCCGTGTTTGAAAATAAGTCTTTCCAGAGACGTTGATTATTTTTTCGGGCTTCCCCTTTTTACCCTTATTTTACTTGACTTTTATAAATGTATACGATTTTTGCTTCAAAAAACGGTGGGGCAATAAATATATGTTATCCACATCAAATAATGGTGTCGTGTTCGAAAACATATCTTTCCAAAGACGTTAATTACTTTTCCACATCAAATAATGGTGTCGTGCTTGAAACAAGACTTTCCGAAGACGTTGATCATTTTTTCGTGCTTGCCCCTATTTACCCTTATTTTCCTCGACTTTTTTAAACGTATATTCACATTAAATAATGGTTTCGTGTTCGAAAGCAAATCTTTTCAGAGACGTTAATTATTTTTCCACATCAAATAATGGTGTCGTGCTTGAAACAAGTTTTTCCGGCGACGTTGATTATTTTTTCGTGCTTGCCCCTATTTACCCTTATTTTCCTTGACTTTTTTAAACGTATACGATTTTGCGTCAAAACACGATGGGGCGATAAATATATGTTATCCACATCAAATAATAGCGTCGTGCTCGAAACAATTCTTTCCGGAGACGTTGATTATTTTTTCGTGCTTGCCGCTTTTACCCTTATTTTCCTTTACTTTTTTTACGTATACGATTTTGTTTCAAAACATGATGGGGCGTTAAATATATGTTATCCATATCAAATAATGGTGTCGTGTACGAAAACAAGTCTTTCCGGAGACGTTGATTACTTTTTCGTGCTTGCCCCTATTTACCCTTATTCTCCTTGACTTTTTCAAACGTATACGATTTTGCTTCAAAACACGATGGGGCGATAAATATATGTTATCCACATCAAATAATGGTGTCGTGTACGAAAACAAGTCTTTTCGGAGACGTTGATTATTTTTTCGTGCTTGCCCCTATTTACCTTTATTTTCCTTGACTTTTTTAAACGTATACGATCTTGTTTTAAAACATGATGGGGCGATATATATTATCCACATCAAATAATCTCGCCGTGTTCGAAAACAAGACTTTCCGGAGATGTTGATTATTTTTTCCTGCTTTCCCCTATTTACCCTTATTTTCCTCGACTTTTTTAAACGTAGATGATGTTGCTTCAAAACACGATGGGGCGATAAATATATGTTATCCACATCAAATAATGGTTCGTGTTCGAAAATAAGTCTTTCCGGAGACGTTGATTATTTTTTCGTGCTTCTCTTTTTTACCCTTATTTTAGTTGACTTTTTTAAACGTATACGATGTTGCTACAAAACATGATGAGGCGATAAATTTATGTTATCCACATCAAATAATGTCGCCGTGTTCGAAAACAAGTCTTTCCGGAGACGTATTATTTTTTTGTGCTTGCCCCTATTTACCCTTATTTTCCTCGACTTTTTTAAACGTATACGATGTTGCTTTAAAACACAATGGGGCGAAAAACATATCTTATCCACATCAAATAATGGTCCGTTTTCGAAAATAAGTCTTTCCGGAGACGTTCATTATTTTTTCGGGCTTCCCCTTTTTACCATTATTTTACTTGACTTTTTTAAATGTATACGATTTTTGCTTCAAAAAACGATGGGGCAATAAATATATGTTATCTACATCAAATATGGTGTCGTGTTCGAAAACATATCTTTCTAGAGACGTTAGTTATTTTTCCACATCAAATAATGGCGTCGTGCTTGAAACAAGTCTTTCCGGAGACGTTGATTATTTTTTCGTGCTTGCCCATATTTACCATTATTTTCCTCGACTTTTTTAAACGTATACGATGTTGCTACAAAACATGATGGGGCGATAAATATATGTTATCCACATCAAATAATGTCGCCGTGTTCGAAAACAAGTCTTTCCGGAGACGTTGATTATTTTTTTGTGCTTGCCCCTATTTACCCTTATTTTCCTCGGCTTTTTTAAACGTATACGATGTTGCTTCAAAACACGATGGGGCAAAAAATATATGTTATCCACATCAAATAATGGTTCGTGTTCGAAAATAAGTCTTTCCGGAGACGTTGATTATTTTTTCGGGCTTCCCCTTTTTACCCTTATTTTACTTGACTTTTATAAATGTATACGATTTTTGCTTCAAAAAACGATGGGGCAATAAATATATGTTATCCACATCAAATAATGGTGTCGAGTTCGAAAACATATCTTTCCGGAGATGTTAATTATTTTTCCACATCAAATAATGGTGTCGTGCTTGAAACAAGACTTTCCGAAGACGTTGATTATTTTTTCGTGCTTGCCCCTATTTACCCTTATTTTCCTTGACTTTTTTAAACGTATATTCACATCAAACAATGGTTTCGTGTTCGAAAGCAAATCTTTTCAGAGACGTTAATTATTTTTCCACATCAAATAATGGTGTCGTGCTTGAAACAAGTTTTTCCGGAGACGTTGATTATTTTTTCGTGCTTCTCTTTTTTACCCTTATTTTACTTGACTTTTTTAAACGTATACGATGTTGCTACAAAACATGATGAGGCGATAAATATATGTTATAAACATCAAATAATGTCGCCGTGATCGAAAACAAATCTTTCCGGAGACGTTGATTATTTTTTTGTGCTTGCCCCTATTTACCCTTATTTTCCTCGACTTTTTTAAACGTATACGATGTTGCTTCTAAACACGATGGGGCGAAAAATATATGTTATCCACATCAAATAATGGTCCGTGTTCGAAAATAAGTCTTTCCGGAGACGTTGATTATTTTTTCGGGCTTCCCCTTTTTACCCTTATTTTACTTGACTTTTTTAAATGTATATGATTTTTGCTTCAAAAAACGATGGGGCAATAAATATATGTTATCTACATCAAATATGGTTTCGTGTTCGAAAACATATCTTTCTGGAGACGTTAATTATTTTTCCACATCAAATAATGGTGTCGTGCTTGAAACAAGTCTTTCCGGAGACGTTGATTATTTTTTCGTGCTTGCCCCTATTTACCATTATTTTCCTCGACTTTTTTAAACGTATACGATGTTGCTACAAAACATGATGGGGCGATAAATATATGTTATCCACATCAAATAATGTCGCCGTGTTCGAAAACAAGTCTTTCCGGAGACGTTGATTATTTTTTTGTGCTTGCCCCTATTTACCCTTATTTTCCTCGACTTTTTTAAACGTATACGATGTTGCTTCAAAACACGATGGGGCAAAAAATATATGTTATCCACATCAAATAATGGTCCGTGTTCGAAAATAAGTCTTTCCGGAGACGTTGATTATTTTTTCGGGCTTCCCCTTTTTACCCTTATTTTACTTGACTTTTATAAATGTATACGATTTTTGCTTCAAAAAACGATGGGGCAATAAATATATGTTATCCACATAAAATAATGGTGTCGTGTTCGAAAACATATCTTTCCGGAGACGTTAATTATTTTTCGACATCAAATAATGGTGTCGTGCTTGAAACAAGACTTTCCGAAGACGTTGATCATTTTTTCGTGCTTGCCCCTATTTACCCTTATTTTCCTCGACTTTTTTAAACGTATACGATTTTGCGTCAAAACACGATGGGGCGATAAATATATGTTATCCACATCAAATAATGGCGTCGTGCTCGAAACAATTCTTTCCGAAGACGTTGATTATTTTTTTCGTGCTTGCCGCTTTTACCCTTATTTTCCTTTACTTTTTTTAACGCATACGATTTTGTTTCAAAACATGATGGGGCGTTAAATATATGTTATCCATATCAAATAATGGTGTCGTGTACGAAAACAAGTCTTTCCGGAGACGTTGATTACTTTTTCGTGCTTGGCCCTATTTACCCTTATTATCCTTGACTTTTTTAAACGTATACGATTTTGCTTCAAAACACGATGGGGCGATAAATATATGTTATCCACATCAAATAATGGTGTCGTGTACGAAAACAAGTCTTTCCGGAGACGTTGATTATTTTTTCGTGCTTGCCCCTATTTACCCTTATTTTCCTTGACTTTTTTAAACGTATACGATCTTGTTTTAAAACATGATAGGGCGATATATGTTATCCACATCAAATAATCTCGCCGTGTTCGAAAACAAGTCTTTCCAGAGACGTTGATTATTTTTTCCTGCTTGCCCCTATTTACCCTTATTTTCCTCGACTTTTTTAAACGTAGATGATGTTGCTTCAAAACACGATGGGGCGATAAATATATGTTATCCACATCAAATAATGGTTCGTGTTCGAAAATAAGTCTTTCCGGAGACGTTGATTATTTTTTCGTGCTTCTCTTTTTTACCCTTATTTTACTTGACTTTTTTAAACGTATACGATGTTGCTACAAAACATGATGAGGCGATAAATATATGTTATCCACATCAAATAATGTCGCCGTGTTCGAAAACAAGTCTTTCCGGAGACGTTGATTATTTTTTTGTGCTTGCCCCTATTTACCCTTATTTTCCTCGACTTTTTTAAACGTATACGATGTTGCTTCAAAACACGATGGGGCGAAAAATATATGTTATCCACATCAAATAATGGTCTGCGTTCGAAAATAAGTCTTTCCGGAGACGTTGATTATTTTTTCGGGCTTCCCCTTTTTACCATTATTTTACTTGACTTTTTTAAATGTATACGATTTTTGCTTCAAAAAACGATGGGGCAATAAATATATGTTATCTACATCAAATATGGTGTCGTGTTCGAAAACATATCTTTCTGGAGACGTTAGTTATTTTTCCACATCAAATAATGGTGTCGTGCTTGAAACAAGTCTTTCCGGAGACGTTGATTATTTTTTCGTGCTTGCCCCTATTTACCATTATTTTCCTCGACTTTTTTAAACGTATACGATGTTGCTAAAAAACATGATGGGGCGATAAATATATGTTATCCACATCAAATAATGTCGACGTGTTCGAAAACAAGTCTTTCTGGAGACGTTGATTATTTTTTTGTGCTTGCCCCTATTT
>CACSLK010024563.1:22307-72947 GCA_902706635.1 Striga hermonthica | reverse complement strand
ACCAAAGTAAATATATTTGTAGCATTTTTTATGTTGACAAAATAATAAAAATTAATTTTTTTTATTTGGACTAGAATAACCGAGTTTATTAAAAGTAAATAAACACAACTAAAAAAATAAAAGTGAACCGAAATATAAAATTTTGAACTAATCAACTTCGTTTTATAATTTGCAATCAAATAGTCATTAATGTGCAATTCATACAACTCAAATGTGCTTCCGCAACATATAGACATTATTTTATAATTAATAATAACAATAATAATAATAATAATAATAATAATAATAATAATAATAATAATAATAATAATAATAATAATAATAATAATAATAATAATAATAACATATTTTCGTATTGTTCGATTGGTTCGATTATTTAAGTTATTTTTAGAAAATAAAGTCAACAGTGAACTGAAATAATTGTAATTTAAAAGTAAACAAAGTACCCGAACTGAAATATGCAATCAGATAGACATTAAAGTGCAATTCGTACAATACTATTGTACACATAATCACATACATTTTTAATGGTTTGATCCACAACAACTTAAAACTTATTTAATTATTTATTCGATCGGTTAACCGAATTAATCTAAATAATATGTATAATTTATTATTCAAATTGTAAAAATATATTTATTATAACAATTTTGGTTTAAGAGACTATTTTATACAAATTTTAGATCGATGATAATTTTATAATGTTCATTTCTACAAACAATAAAGTGCATGTAGTCTATCTTTATTGTGCAATTTATTGATGGTGTATTTTCTAATGTGGAAAATTGATGTGATATATATCATATTATAACGTGCAATGTGTTGTTTTATAAAGTGCAATGCGTTTTCTTATAAAGTGCGACATTCCGATATATAAAGTGCATTAGTTTATACCTTCCTAGATAAATTATGTGTATTCAAAAATAACGATTTTTATTAAATGTAGGTGTACATCGAACTAACCTAAATAATTAAAATATTTTTTTAGTTAGTATTTTTATTACATAATTTATTTATTACGGTAAAGATGACATCGAACATAATTAACTAAAATTTTAATGGTAAACACATATAATCGATCCGAGATGACTTTCGAAAAAAAAATAATTCAGTCGGTAAAGTGCAATCCGACAGTCATTAACGTGCCTCATGTGTAACGCTAAAGTGCAATCTGGAAGACATTAATGTTCAATCAGTTTTAAGTATAATGTGAATCCGAAGGGCAATTAGTTAAAGGTCGCTAAAGTGCAATCCCTCATCCACTAACGTGCATCATGTCTAACGCTAAAGTCTAATCAGATTAACACTAATGTGGATTGATAGTGTAATTTTTTTTTTCTTAAAAAAACAATATTAGTAACAATATTTGTATTAGAATGCGCAACGTATTACTATATAAAGTACAATGATTAATTTCTGGCATGTTAATATGCTTGTTTTTTTGTAGACCGATGTGACAAAGTGCAATTATTGTTTTATAAAGTACAACATCTTATTATATAAAGTGCGACATTTCCTTAAATAAATTGCACTAGCTAATTTATACTTCCCATATAAATTATGTGTATATTTGCCCATCAAATTAACATAAATAACTAGAATAACTTTTGATTTATTATTTTTTACTATATAATTTAGTTATTATTACAAAATATTTTTATGTTATTTTAATACCTTATATTATTTTTATTTAATATTTATTTATTATATAATACATGTATAACAAAATATGCAAATGCTTTGTACAAGTCAAATCTCTATCCACTCAATTCTTCGGTTCACATGCGCTGTCCAACTTTAATGTGCATTTATTAGCACCCTAATTAATTATATTTAGGCCATTAATTATATTGTAAATATATTAATATATTTATCTTTGCACTAAGGCCCCTGGGAAGTATCAAATTCTCAGTTCAAAACCCCAAACACAAATCCGATTTTCTCACGCATCAATCATTCACGTCCCTCTCCCTTCTTTGGTTTTAGACGTCAACGAAGAACCTCTGAATCGTGACTGGTTGTCGATTTGGATGAAAATCGACGGCCCTATCGTTCAGTCGTTGAGCATGACATCTACGATCGCCATTAATGGCTCGAGGTTCGAGCTTGAAGCTCGATTTTCTAATGCAACGGAGGTAAGGGTGAGGACGGCGGTGGAATTGGTGGACCAGCAGGATGAGTCAGGGAGGTGGGAGAGGAGGTGGTCGTGGAAGAAGATGTCTGCCGGAGGAATTTCCACAGCAGCGGCGTGTGGTGGAGAAGGGACTAAACCGGAGATCGGCAACGTCCGACAGCACGTATGGTCATGGCGGAGTTGCGTCGGTGCCTAAGCCTTCGGTCGGGAAATGGTCGGTCGTGGAAGAAGATGTTCGCCGGACGGTGCGTGTGTGAGTCGGCAGCTGTGTGTGTTTGTGTGTGTGTGTGTGTGTGTGAGAGAGAGAGAGAGAGAGAGAGAGAGAGAGAGAGAGAGAGATAGAGCTGGGGATGGGTTGTTGTAGAGAGAGAGAGAGAGAGCTGGGGATGGGTTGGTGTAGTGGTCCACGTGGCATGTACTTATTGGATGTGTGTGAATGGGTAATTGGTATGGGTCCAATAATTGATAATAAAATGTCTAATATACCCTTAATAAGCATATAACTGCTGATTTTTTTGTTACCGTTGGATCTTCTGATCGGATGGCTAGAATTTATTCTCATTTCTTTCATTGAGAATCATTCTCATGTGAACTTAACCCTTTATATATATATAAATATATATATATATATATATATACAATTGATGTTATAATTTTATGTGAACCTCGTCGTTTCGTGTGAATCAAACGAGAACACATTAAAAATGTTGAGTTGCTGCGAATTTGGGAACTTAGGATCGTCACGAACACAATGGTTTTAACCTTGTGTCGTTTCGATTTGTAAATTGGGAGATATGAATTTTCGAAGTTGGTAATTGTTGTTTTACATGTAAAATCACCATAAATTGTACGATGCTCCGATTCCCATGAAATTTTATATGTGATGTCGTCTATTGATTAGGTAGCATGTCTATGAGTTTTGTTATTTTATTCGTCTTGTAGCTATTCTAATAAATAAAGTGATTTCTGGGAAGGAACATGTTAAATGCATAATAAATTGGTATGTGCATCAATTTTGCTGAAATTTGAGTATATTATGCCCCTGATAGGCTTATACGTTGTGTAAAAGTTTTTGAATTTTTAGACTAAGATAGGTAGGGTAAATAATTTATTTAAGTATTCTGCTAAAAGTTGTTTTATTTATGTTAAATTGATCAGTTTCTCAAAAAATTCTGATTTTTGGCTGAAGTGCTTGTTTTATGTGGAGTTTCTTTCTGTAAAACGATTGGAATTTTTGGAGTGCAAATCGTTTTGGTTTTTATTAAAACAAAAAAACTGGAGAAACTTGTAGGAATTTTTAAAATTCCTGTGTTTATATTTTAAAGCTCCGGTAAAAATTTCAAGTATTAAATCGTTCATTAGGTCACGCTATGAATTTATGCTCGTTTTTGCTGAAATTGTGTTTGAATTTTATAAAAATGTGTATAATGAGTTTGAAGCTGAAACTTGGTGGTTTTAATAAGTCCAGTGAGAAGGATTTTATGTTAAAGTTTAAGAACCTAACTCATTCATAAACTTGATCAACCTAATTATGTGATATATCGTTTTCTATTTTTCAAGAATGTAGTTACTTGTGTCAAAACTATAAACTGGATTTCTTGTTGTGGTTGTGACTTGTTTGAACTATCTTCTATGTGATACTTACATGAACTACCTTGTTTGGTTGTTCGAGTCTAAGTCCTAGAGTTCCAATATCCACAGGACTTCACGAACAACTTAGTCGAATCAAGTTCGACTAAGTCAAATTTGTTATTTTCTATTTAGGTCTAGATAAAGCGTTGACTTTAGTATCTGGACTAGGGCTGCAAACGCGTCGAGTCGAGTCGAGCATTGGCTTTATCGAGCGGATTGATTTTTTTTTAGATGCTCGAGCTCGGGCTCGAGCTTGTCGAGCTCGATTTATGGTGCTCGAGCTCGAGCTCGATAAAATAATACAAGAGCTCGAGCTCGACTCGAGCTCGACTCGAATTCAACATGCTCGAGCTCGGCTCAATTTCGGTTCGAATTTTTTCAAGAATTTTTGTAAAATAACCATTAATTACATATATATACAAGGGTATTTTAGTAATTTCACATATCTCGAGCCGCTCGCGAGCCGCTCGCGAGCCGCTCGACAATGAAATATATGAGCTCGAGCTCGACTCGAGTTCGTGTTCGAGCCGCTCGAGCTCGACTCAAATTCGGTCGAGCTCGAGCCGAGCTTTGACTCGAGCGCTCAAATTATGCAAAAACAATGGGAGGTCACCTGCCCGTTGTATCTGGGAGGAGACGCCCCAAGCCGTTGTACCCGGAAGGGGAAAAACATCTCCACTGTCTCCTGGAAAGGATCCTACGAACCGTTGTACCCAAGGGTGGGAAGGTTTCCAGTTACTTCTATGCCATTGTACCCGGAAGGTTGTTGTATGTACATAGGAAGTTTGCGATAGGGCTGAGTAGGGAGTTTAGACCTTGGATTCTATGCATACTGTGAAAATATTTTAACATGTTTTATACTGATAACTGTGTGATAATGGTGAGCTTGTTGGTTATGCTCACCCCCATTGTTTGTTCTCTGTTGTTGTTTTCTCTTCCTTCTTTAGGTTGAGATGAGCTGGAGGTGGTAGCATAAAGACGAGCGAGATGGTGGTCATTGATTGGATGTGTCTTTTGCTTCCGCTTGTTTTATTTTTGATAAACTAATTGTTTTTATTCTGGATTATTCATTTTTCCGCTTGAAACCGGATTTATGTTAAGCTTATTGAATGACGTTGAAACTTATGAATATGTCATTTTATTTTTATATGTGTTGGCTTATGCATGTGTAGAATTTAATTAGCTGTAGTAATTGTTTAAATGTCGTCGATAGTTAAGTAGCGCCCAATGAGTTTTAAATTTTGAATTGACTTTTTTTAATATAAAAAAACTCAGATGTTTTGTAATTTTGTTCGGTAAATTCTTTAAAATAAAATGGGGGGTTACAGTGTCGGTAACGGAGGACCCACAACAGTGCCTCGCCACCGCCATTGACCAGCCCGTATGTGCTGCCACTCCACCAGAAACGAGCAGCCTGCCTACGTCGGACGAGCCCTGCAGTCGCATTGGAGCGGTTATTGTCGAGCACAACGGACCACGCACGACCTCCACGTTAAGTTGAGCCCGCCACCTCGATCCACCATGAGAGTTCAATCGTGCCCATCTGCACGGCCTTGACCGAGGCCGAGCGAGAAGACGGCTGAGGTATTTTGATTATGTTTCTGAGATTTTCATCGGGAGGCCAAACTCTAGTTTCCGTTAGGGTTTCTCTTCGAACTTTGTTGATTTTCTGAGATGCCGGGAGGACTAGGCCCCGTGTTGGAGGTTAAATGCCAGAAGATGAGAGAATTTGAGGAGTTCCACCAGAGACGTGTTTTCCAGTCGGGAGGGACATTCAAGAGCTGTTCGAGAAATGGGTAGAACTACGAGGTTTGGGATGCCACGATGTCAAAAACAAAATGGGGATTGAAAAGATCAAAGTTGTTTTGATCATGACCTGAAGGAGGATAGCTGAGGAGATATGTGATGACCTCGCGAACATAGGCCATCGGGCCTATCTAGGACCTGAACTAGTCAATTTCTATGACTTAGTTGCTCGGCCGGGCAGGGAGTGGGAGGATAGTTGGTTGCCTTCAGAATCTGAATCTTCGAGAGAGGACCTGTTGATCATAGGCGGGGCCAACAAATGAAGCAATATGACATTGGAAGATTCGAACCCTCATCGACCCCTCGATCATAGCGTCTCTCCTACCTGTTTCTCGTCTCCCCTATGGAGTACGGTAATGGATGGCTTTCTATACTATTATTTTGATATATGTGTGTAAATATGGTTTTCCTGATGGTTATGAATAATTCGTGTAATGTGTGTTTATGTTTGATTGTCGTTTCGCGTTCGTCTCTTCAGTTTAATGTCGAAAATGAAGGACACATATGAAATTCGTGGAAATCCTGGAGATATAGGTAATTTGGAGTGTTCTTGATCTGTTAGTTCAAGTCTTGGGTCGTTTTGATGTTCGTGCATTGAGTTATGAATTTTTATAATCGAGCATGCTGCTGAATCTTTCAAAAATCAGGAAAAATTGAGTTCTGATGCTTTTAATGTGAATTTTTGATATGTTGGTCCTCTGATTTTTTGTTGAAGTGGTAAAAATCTTAGGTCCATATTAAGTGTTTAACTAAGTCAAATGTCGATTTTAAGTTCTGGCATGAATCTTGTAAAATTCATATAAAATCGAGTTTTTGGAGTTTTGGTTTTAAATTCTGGGGATTGTAATATTTTGTCTAGGTGTGAGTTGTGTCAAACTTTCAAGTTAAAATGCAATGAGTAACTATCTGATTTCATAACTTCGGATATTATAAATGATTTTGCAAAAATTGTTTAATCGAGTTCTGGTCAAGTTTAAGGGCTATCTTTTGTGAAAATGTGTATTTTTGTGTCTTCTTTTATGTGTCAAAATTTGAGGTAAAAGCCCCGAGCCAAACTCCCAAAACCTCGATAAGTATAATTTGTAGTTAATTTTCCTAGCAGCACCCAACCGAGCCCTATTTTGACTGTTACCTAACTTGTTTGATTTCCCCTTTGACCCGTTATCTTGTTTTTGCCTGTCGAGTATGTCTTTTATGAACTTAATTGGTCTTTTCATGTCTAGTGGCCTACTCCAAAGGTTCCAAACTCCCTAAGGGACCCATGAATCACTTAGTCGATGATGGTCGACTAAGTGAATATGTTGTAAATGGTTCTAAGTGTTGAAATAGTATGTTGATAGGATTATCTTGATTAATGTAGGTATATTGATGAGCTAAGTCCTCGACCCTTGTACCTATATGTGTGTTATCCACTTCTTCGATATCCAGGTGGGTTTTATTTGAAATTGCTATGCAGTAAATTGTTGTCTTACGTGTGGTATGATCAATGTATGCATGTGAACCATGTAGCCTTCCATATGAGTTGTATCGGCCTTCGAATGGTTATCCCTGTAGATATAGAACGACTCTGTTGGGGTAATCACCTCTTTAAGACCTTGTGAAGGACACATCGCTTAAGACTAGGTGTTGACATGGTTTTCGTTAAACCGAATAGTTAATAATTATTGGCATCAGGAGCTCAATAATTAGAAGATTATGCTATCTCAGAAGTTGATATACTCACGAATTTCAAGTAACCACAAGTCGGATAAAAGTGAGCCAAGTACCGACGTCGTTATCGAGAGACCGACATCTCATGTCGGTTATGACCTAGCAAATCGATATCTATAAACCGATATCACAAGGCGGTGCCAACTCAGCAAATCATCATTACGCTTGGCCAAGTGGCACGTTACAAGAATAAGTGGCAATCAGCCGCCATTGACTTTTCTCTTAGAATTAACATAGACTCGACTATTTTGTACTTTACTATAAAAGCCACAAAGAAGCTTCATGATAGAGGGACATGTAATAAGAATTTTCCCATTCAGTAGATCATCTTTTACCATCTTTTAATACCAATTACCTCTCTTCATAATTGATACGTCTTGTATTAAATAATCCTTGTTATACATATTCCTTGTTAATTCACGTATAACAACAGTTTGGCGCTAGAAGGAGGGCATCATAAGTTTTTGAGGTTAATCTTCGCTGTTATAGCCATCACTTTCTCAAATCTTCCATGTCTCAATCTGGTCGAGATCACACCTCCCATGTTGGGCAAAGCCATGCTACGAATCGTTCTGCGAGGCGTTCAATGCCACCACCTCCAGCAACCAATATTACAAATTTTCTTCAAGGTCCGGAGTTCATTCAAGGATTAACGTCTCTTATAGCTCGAGCTATACCCAGAGCTTCGAGCATTGTACCATTACCTACACCTTTCCTTACGAATCCAACGGAACAACCAAATTCCGCTCATCATAACCAAGAAACACATATAGCGGCGTCACATGCCACCTCAAAACCACGTCATACTTCTCAACACCGAGATGAGATGACTCGTATAACTCTAAATCCAATACTAAATAACTAGGCCACGCATGGACCTCCTGTTCAAGAAATGACTGCTGAAAGCCATTCTGCCCATCATCACAGAGTTCCTTCACGTCCTAGACCTCCCTCGTCGGTGCCCCGAGATCGTGAAGATTTACGTCATCAGATTGAATGAAATCGTGTGTCAAAACATAGTTCGGAGGAATCACAGGCCTCCGTAGAAGACTGGCTGAAATAGAAACTCGACAGAAATCACAAGAAGAGTCCCCCTAACATGTCTCGACATCGGGCAATGTTATCGTTGAAGCTGATTCGCCCTTGGCTCCCGAACTTACTACAGAGTCACTCCCCACTATGATTAAATTCCACAAATTGGCATGTATGATGGAACTTCAGATCCTGATGTACATTTGGGTCATTATACGTCTTGGATGGATTTGCATGGCGTGTCCAACGCTCTGAGATGTCGGATATTTTCCCTCACACTGGGGCCACGTGCGCAAAAATGGTACTATACTCTCCCACCTCATTAAATATGGAAGTGGCAACAGCTACGTGCAGCCTTCCGATCACATTTTATAGGCACTCAAGTTTGTCTCATCCCGAAAGAATCAATCACTAACATCGTACAGAAGGACAACGAAACAGTCAAAGACTATATATCTCGCATCAACGACTGAATTCAAAATATGGAACCCTGTCATCCCGAAACCCTGCTGGTAACCGCGATCGCTGGATTAAAACATAATTCTATGTTTCGTTGGACTCTTTGTCAAAACAAGCCGGCTACCTTTCAAGAATTCCTCGTGCGTGCACAACAATTCATTATTGTCGAAGAGTCGATGTCGGTCCCCAGTTTTGACTTCTCCGTTAAGGAAGATAAGTCCGAACCGGAAACGAAGAAAAGGAATAAGAAGAACTTTGGAAAAACTCAATATCGGGGTTATTCGAAAGGTTATGAAGACACTCCAGAATCTAAAGCCGCCCGAGATCAATATGCCGGCAACGTATGAACATGTTATCAAACCGTTTATTCAGCCGGGGCAGGCACTATTTTTGAGGAACTGAAAGGAAAAGGAATCATTCTTGATCCAAAACCTGTGAGAACTCCTGAAGATAAGCTTGATAAAACTCGTTATTGTGCGTACCATAAGTCCCCGGGACATAATACCAATGAGTGTCTTGGCCTCTTATCGGCTCTCCTGCGTCTAATCGGGCAGCCTCAACTTCAAAAATTCAGGAATTTTGATAATCGCCGCAAAGGAAGGCCCGCAGACATCTCGGATGAAGAGGATGATGATGATCGAGGTGCCAATCCAAAAAGAATCCGTGCAACCGACAAGGAGGTTTTTACGTTTTCTAATCTTGTTGGCACTTCCACCGATGAATGCAAGAAACTTAGAAAGCATGATGCATCGAGTTTTTCACATTACATACCTCGAATAAATTCTAACACTGAACAGCTAGATACATCTCGGCGAAAAGCCAAAGCCTACGCTCGAGAAGCACAAAATGCCGGGAAGCAAGTCATGAACGTTGATCTTCGAGATACCATTAATAAACGGAATTGTCCCATCACTTTCAACATCGAAGATGCCAATTTGTTTGCTCACCCACACTCTGATGCTCTGATTATTACTGCTCCAATTGGAGGAATTCCTGTTCACCGAATTATGGTTGACACCGGAGCTAATTCAAGTATTTTGATGTTTCATACTTTCAAGAAATTGGGTTTGGATCCCGCTGATATTAGACCTTGCAACGATCAGATTCAGGGCTTCAATGGGAGTATTTCTTGTCCTTTGGATGAAATCTTACTCCCTATTCGATTTGGGGGCTTCGGACCAAAATCCAAAATCATTAAGGAAACTTTCAAAGTCATGGATATTCAAAATGAGTACAATGCTGTTGTAGGACGTACTGTTCTTTACAAACTTCGCGCTGCTGTGTCGATTTTCCATTATTCCTTGGAATTCCCCACCATCGAAGGAGAAGGTACTCACTATGGAGATCAGCAAGTGGCACAAAACTTGACCCTGACTCCGACATCACGCAATGTTCATGCATATGAAGTACATGAAACGGTTGAATCTGCTAAAACTGATTTGATAGACTCAATTTTCTCCAATGCTAAAGTAATAGATCAATCCACTTCGGGTACCGACGTTCCCTCTGTACTTGATACCGACGTCCCTATGATGTCGGAACTGAACAACACGACGGATGGAGTTCACGACCAAGAACAACAGCTTCATAAGAAGGATATTAAGTTACATGAAGATATAGACCCAAGGGTGCTGTTCAAAGACAAGAGTCACCACGTTCGGACAGAACCCCGTTGAAGACGTTGATATTATTTACGTAGATAAGCTGGCTCAAGAAAAACCGCTGCGTATTGGAGCCAGCCTTCAAGAACCAATATGCTCTCAGTTGATTCAATTCCTTCGATCGAACCCCGACGTATTTGCGTAGAAACATGAAGATATGAAGGGAATAGATCCTCAAAAAGCGTGCCATCGACTGAATCTGGATAAGACTGTTAAGCCCGTCATACAGAAACGCCAGAAGTTCGGTCCTGATCGTTAGAAAGCACTGGAAGAGGAGGTGAACAAACTCATCGACAATGAGTTCGTCAAAGAGGCCAAGTATCTGACATGGGTATCGAATCCAGTTTTGGTCAAGAAAAGTAATGGCGTTTGGCGCCTATGCATTGACTTCTCGGATTTGAATCAAGCATGCCTGAAAGACAGCTATCCAGTCCCACATATCGGTTATATGGTAGATGCCACATCGGGACATCAGCTTATGAGCTTTTTAGACGCCTATTCCGGTTATAATCAAATTCCCATGTACCCTGATGACTCTGAACATACTTCATTTTATTCGGCTCGAGGTCTTTATTGCTACGTTATGATGACTTTTGGATTGAAGAATGTTAGGGCCACATATCAGAGGCTAGTCAACAAAATGTTTGCCCAACTGATCGGACACACGATGAAAGTATATATAGACGACATGTTGGTGAAGTCGGAACAGACAAACGATCATATCGCTCATCTCTCCGACGTCTTCAACGTCCTTCGAGAATATTCGATGGTGCTTAATCCTAAGAAGGGCACCTTTGGGGTCGGCTCAGGAAAATTTTTAGGATACATGGTGAGCCAGAGAGGGATCGAAGCCAACCCCGCAAAGATTCAAGCCATACTCGATTCGACTCCTCCAACATCCATCAAAGGTGTCCAAGCATTAACTGGTCGATTAGACGCTTTGAATCGATTCACCTCAAAGTCAACAGACCATTGCAAGCCCTTCTTTGATGCCATCAGAAAGACGAAACCATTTGAATGGACCACTGAGTGCCAGAATGCCTTCGCCAATATTAAAGAAGTCCTTTCACAACTTCTGAAGTTGCAGAAACCTCTTCCTGATGAACCCTTATATTTGTATTTGGGAGTTAGTAGTGTTGGATTTAGGGCTACCCTCATACGATAAGACGGACTTCAGCAATTTTTGATATATTATGTTAGCAAGGCTCTAAATGATGTTGAGGTGCGATATCCATATATGGAGAAATTAGCTTTTGCTCTGATCATTGTTGTACGTAAGCTGTGACCTTACTTTTTGGAACATTCCATCATCATGTTCACTTCGCACCCTCTCTGACAAGTCCTACATCGACCTGACACGTCGGGTAGAATGATCAAATGGGCTATAGAACTCGGACAGTTTGACATTCAATATCGACCACGGACTGCCGTCAAAGCTCAGGTGTTGTCCGACTTCATAGCTGAATTCACCCCATCCATAAACGTGTCAGTCGAAGACTCGACTTGGGCTCTTTACGTCGATGGGTCCTCTACCGCTATACGTGTTGGGGGAGGGATCGTTTTAGTTAGCCCTGATCAACATGTCTTTTGTTACTCCATAGCATTTACTTTCCCGGCCACAAACAATGAAGCTGAATATGAAGCTCTCTTATCAGGCTTGCATTTTGCCGAATCCATGAGCGTCTTCTCACTCCATATATTTTCTGACTCACAATTACTTGTCAGCCACATCAATGGCACTTACGAGGTCAAGGAACCCCGATTGCTCCCTTATTTTGATCTCGTTAAGAAAAAGTTGTCGAA
Source organism: Striga hermonthica (assembly GCA_902706635.1). Lineage (NCBI taxonomy): Eukaryota > Viridiplantae > Streptophyta > Magnoliopsida > Lamiales > Orobanchaceae > Striga > Striga hermonthica. The sequence continues at coordinate 60,710 of CACSLK010024563.1, read as the reverse complement.
ATTCAAGATGATGTTACAGCATATACCTCGAACATCCAATATTCAAGCGGATGCTCTATCACGTTTAGCTTCTTCCACCGACTTGAATAATGTCGAATTTGTACGAGTTACTCAACAGATGAAACCTTCAACACCTATTACCGACGTCACTATGATCCATGCTGCTTTAATCACTGCAAATCCGACCTGGATGGATCCCATCATCAGCTATCTTAACACCGGGGCCATATCTGAAGACCCAAAAGAAGCTCGTGCCCTTCGTGTTCGTGTTGCTCATTTTACAATCGACCATGGGACTCTATATAAGCGTGGGTATTCCATTCCTTTACTTAAATGCTTGTCGAAAACCGATGCCCGACATGTCTTCGAAGAAGTCCATGAAGGTACCTGTGGCACCCATCAGGGAGCACAAACTTTATCTCATAAAATTCTCCGACAAGGTTACTATTGGCCGACTATAAAAAAAGATGCAGCCCACTGGGTACGAAAATGCCATAACTCTTCAAGTCAATTTATTGTCCATGGCTGTTCGCGAAGTGGGGAATTGATCTCATCGGCCTTCTTCCAACAGCGAAAGGAGGTGTTCATTTTGCGATATTAGCTGTTGACTACTTCACTAAATGGGTAGAAGCTGAACCCCTTGCCACCATTACTGAACAGAAGATGATTGATTTTCTTTGAAAGTCCATCGTTTGTCGGTTTGGAATACCGAATTCCATCACAACTGATAACGGCTGAAAATTCAAAGGAAAAAGATTTGAAGGATTATGTGAAGAATATGGTATCAGACATTTCTTTTCATCACCATATCATCCGCAAGCCAATGGACAAATAGAAGCTGTAAACAAGATTATCAAGAACGGCTTGAAAACCCGACTTGAATCTGCAAAAGGATCCTGGCCTGATGAGCTATCTCATGTCCTTTGGGCCTATCGAACAACATCACAGAACTCAACTGGAGAAACTCCATTCTCATTAACTTACGGAACCGAAGCTGTAATGTCTGTTGAAATCACTTCCCCGACATATCGGATTAATCATTTCTCGGAAGAAGAAAACCCTGATAGCTTAAGGACCAATCTTGACTTGGTCGATGAATTACGAATTGAAGCTGAAATCCGAAATGATGCCTACAAACGACGTAGTGAAAAATACATCAACTCGAAAATCAAGCCGCGCTCATTCGTCGTATGGGACCTCGTTTTGAAAAGGACCACTGGGGCCAATGTCGGTACGTTGCAACCAAAGTGGGAAGGACCCTTCAAAGTAAACCGTCTAGTCTCTAATGGCACTTACCCACTTGAAACTTTGGATGGTGTTTCCCTTCAATATTTTTGGCATGCGACGTTTCTAAAGAAATATTTCCAGTAAAACAGGAGCTGATCCTAGGCATCTGATGTACAAACACTTTTGCTGACCCATGTACAAAATCACCTTTTGTTGTCAATAAAGATTACGCGACGAACCTCTATAATTTGTTCGATCACCGGGGGACCTCAATAAATCGGTCCCCGTTGCTAAGGCGAAATGTGTCCGTACCCTGAAGTTGGTATGGCCTGGCCAAATGTGACAAAGCCGGATACTTCCAAGACCTGAAGATGGCTTGGGGAGGCTTATGCTCTACAATTTCAAATCCCGACATTGATTTGATGAGCTGACAATAAATGTTTCTGAATCCCCTAAATGATTCAGAAATTTCTACAAATAAAATCAAGTCTATTATGGCTTGTTCAAATTAAAAGTTCATAGATATTGGAAACACTATAAATTATACCGATATCGGGAATTTGAACAAATTCACGAGAAAGTAAAATATAAACGTCAAGTATCATGTCGGTATAATCAAATAAATAATTTGCTGAACACTCATTTTAAATTATTCCGACATATCTTGACTTCGAGAAATTCCTTTTATCTTATTATAACAATACACTCACAGAAATAATAAGATGCTTCAAAATAATCGAATTAAAATTGAACATTAAAATTTCATTCATAACTGCATAACATCACTACATCCGATAATCACGCATCAAAAAGTCAAAAAGAGAAAACAATAATAGCAATAACGACATTCAGAGAGTTTGATCCTGACTTTCTTTGTTCGTTCCCGACGTTGACGCTTCCTCAACCACTGAAGATGGAAGCTTTTCAGTATCGGCCTTGTTTTTATCCTCCTCATCTAAATGGTCCAGAATTCTTTGTCCTAGGCGCTGAAAAGCTTCATCTTCTTTCCTCTCGATCGCTTGACGAACATCACTCTCTCTTATGACAACTACTTCCCCGTCGTCATGAATAATCTCATCCTCATCGGAAGGAATAGGCTCAGTCACCCACCCTTTGGCCTTTGCGTCATCTTCAGCCACCTTTCGCATGACAAAGTTGGTGATAGCGCCGAGCAAATCTTCATCGGAGAGACTCTCAAGCATCTCTATTACAAAGGTTTCAGCAACGGTCTCTACACAGACATTGGCCAATTCTAGCTTTTTTGTCTTTTCTACTTTGAGAACCATATCGATAAAAGCTCGACGGATGGAGGCCCTTCGTTTTTCCGACAAAGGAGTCATGTTCAACTCCAGCATCCGATCTTTCTTTTGCTTGAGCAACTTGTCGGTGAATTCTTGCTCGTCCATGTAGGCCGGGATGTAAGCATTCTTGATCTCAGGATTGAGGCGATATTTTTCAATTTTTTCCAACAAGAAAATTCGCAGTTCATCAACAGTATAAATCCCGCGTTCAACGCGGTCAATCACCCAACATACAGTCAAAGCGGCGTTAAGTTCCAAGGCCCTTTCGGTAACCGCTGCATCACTGCTTGGCTCCTGAGTTTTTTCCATGTCTTTTTGCCGACCTCAACGCCTTCTTGAAATTCGGCCTCGGCTGCGGCGGTCATCTCTGCTCAGAGTTTTGTTATATCGGCTTTGTAAGCTTCTCGACAACGAATCAGTTCGGCATCCTTTTCCGAGCGATCTTTCCGAATAGTCTGAAGTTCGGCTCTCAATTTCTGGAGCTGCTCATCTTGCTTCTTCACATGGTCTTCAACTTTGGAAAGCTGAACCGACATGATATCGTGAGCTAGCAGCAAATTTTCTTTCTCCGTCTTAAGAGCATTCACCTCGGTTTTTACTGCTTTCAATTGGGAATCTTTTTTCTGACATCAATGTCGAAAACTGAGATTTCTCTTCTTCCAAGGACGCCATTGTCCCATCTTTCAAGCTAAGTTCGTTGTCCTTCTCCTTGAGCTCTGCGACTTTGTTACGATAACTCTCCTCGGCAACGACAAAGCTAACAAGTGCCCGTCCTAGACAGCCCTTCGCATAGTTAAATTTCTGGTCATCAGGCAACGATGCTATCCCGGCATGAGTCTTTAGATCCCATGACATTAGAGGGACCTTCGCTGCATCCACCGCTTCTCCGAAAAATAGATGATTATTCGGCAATTTAGGCTCATGGACAGTTTGAAACATCGAGAACCATGGCTCGAGCACATCCTCTGGCAACGTTAAGTCCACGACCTTTTTCTCATTCAATTTCAGGAAGGATGACCTCAAAGTGATTTCCGGTTCTTCCACTTTCTTATCTTTGCCTGCACCGATATCTTGCCTCTTCTTCATCCGCTCTGCTACATGAGATATGCTTGATCATTTACGACGACTTACCAAGCTCAGAGCAGGTTCTTCAGGTATTTCCTGCGAGACTTCAGTTTCAGCAATGGGTTCATTTGCCGGTGTTATAACTTGTTGTATTGGCTCAACAATGAGTGGTTGATTATCCACAGTGGCTGGCTCGCTCACAATAGTTGGAGTCGGCTTCACCCTTTTCAATGATGGTTCACCGATAACATTTTGAGATCGATTAGGGTTCTTTTTCCATGCCTCAAGTAAATTCATACATCATGCCATCTCGGTTGATCGGAGACTTTTACTTTTTTTGGCTTTATTCTTCAAATTCGAGTTTGGATTGCGTCTCCGATGTTCTTCTGCTTCTATGGGATCTCCAAAACCGAAGTATCCTAACAATGGATAATACACTGCCAAACAAATAATGTTAAGTTAAAATCGAAGTTACCAATATGAAACATAAAAGAGAGCAATTAAGCTACTCACCCGGTTGAAATGAAGAATCTAAAATCCCCGAAGATAAGCCGGCAAGCTCCAACTGGGAATCTTTCACCAATCATTGATATCTCCGCTTCTTTCGAGAAAGTTCAAATAACCTGTCAACCCAATCGTACATCACTCCTTCAAACCGAGGTTCTTTCTTTCCTTCCGGTTTGGCTACAATGTCACAAAAGTCCACCTGTTAGCAATGACAAAAAACAAGAAATTAATACTCGAAATGAAGAGAAAGAAAAATTAACTTACAATAACCAGATTTAACAGCCATCGGGATACCCATCCCATTGGCAAGAAGATCGTTAGCAAAGTCGGCACACTGTCAGTCTCCACCAACCCACAACCATTCTTCCTGAAATCCATGAAGCGTGTCAGGGACTTCCGTTATCAACACACCAACCTTGACCCTTGACTGAGGTTTACCGACAATCGAGAAAGTAAGAAGCGGGTCTGTCACTTGTCTATGCGGACTTTTCCGAAAAGTAAACATACTTCTCATGTCACTCGCCGACGGCAAATCCCACTTTTTCTCTGCAAAAAGCACGAGCATTCCGACCCCCCCCCCCTTTTTTAAAAAAAGAGACGAGGAACCCGGAAACCACTCAGTTAAACAATTTTTTGCACGACAAGCAGTCGAGAAACAAAGGTAAGTTTTCTTCTTCCTTATGTAAAAAGGGAATAAATAAATCAATCAATTTCCGGGAGGCTTCGTGCTTAACCCGCTTCCATGAATTCGGAGCAATTTGACATAAGGTGGATTCCCAATTCCGTAAGTATTCGGTAATTATGCGTGGTAGGGGAAATTGCAATCCCGATCTCAGACTTTCAGCAAACACATCGACACACCCTGGCAGCGGACATGTAATCCTTTCCCCGGGATACGACCAAATAAATGTACCGACGTAGGGACTCGAATCTCACTCCGTAGCATAATGATGTCAGCTTCTGTTAGTATACTCGGCTCTCCATGAAAGTTTACATTGGGGTCTGGCCACCTTCTAATAGGTCGTCTCCAATATCTCGGATCCTCAACGACATTCTCTTCCACTTTTTTGTCCCCTTTGGTATCGTTTAATCGAATATTCAAACGCTCGATAAAAAACTGGATCCCACCGATTATACTCGGAAAGCAATTCCATCACCCCGGAGTGAACCATGTTGATCATCATGACGTCCAGCTCGTCGTCACCAGAAGATGCCCACGACACACTCATGATTCAAAGAAAAAATATATCGAAAAAGATAAACAAAACTGAGAAATAAGTCTTACCACGAGAAGAAATTTACAGATCTGAATGAAGTACTCTGAAGGATTTAGTTATGAATCGATAAGTCAGAGGAAGCGACAAAATTGCAAGCAAACAGAAAATTAGATTGCAGAGGGAAATTGGACATGGAATAAGCTTCAAAGGACGATTTACTATTTATATTTAACCCTAAATTCAGTAGTGACCGTTGAGGAGAAAAATAAATAGGGGCGCGTGGATTGCACTTTCCAATTTCATGAGTGAACACGACCCTTGAGAGCTGCGCTTATCGATGGCAGCTACGTGGCCTATAAAAAGTAACCGTTGCCCCGTCAGCGAACGTTGTAATTAATTCTGGCAGATTGTGTCGTTTCAACTTGCAATTCTCTTTCCACACCAAGTATTGAGACGTCGGAGCACAGTAACAAAAACCGACATGTCTCGCTTGCTCAAATTAAGATTTTCATGATATTTTTCAGCATCAATACCCGTCTTTTTCAAGACGCCCATTAATGCTGGGGGCCACCTTGTTGACATGGTTTTCGTTAAACCGAATAGTTAATAATTATTGGCATCAGGAGCTCAATAATTAGAAAATTATGTTATCTCATAAATTGATATACTCATGAATTTCAAGTAACCACAAGTCAGATAAGAGTGAGCCAAGTACCGACGTCGTTATCGAGAAACTGACATCTCATGTCGGTTATGACCTAGCAAACCGATATCTATAAACTGAAATCACAAGGCGGTGCCAACTCAGCAAATCATCATTACGCTTGGCCAAGTGGCACGTTACAAGAATAAGTGGCAATCAGCCGCCATTGACTTTCCTCTTAGAATTAACATAGACTCGACTATTTTGTACTTTATTATAGAAGGCACAAAGAAGCTTCACGATAGAGGTACATGTAATAAGAATTTTCCCATTAAATAGATCATCTTTTACCATCTTTTAATACCATTTACTTCTCTTGATAATTGAAACGCCTTGTATTAAATAATCCTTGTTATAAATATTCCTTGTTAATTCACATATAACAACACTAGGGTTGTGCTCGGTCGGCGATAAGTACCCCATTGGAAGACCAGGGCAGTGCTCAGTTCGTCGGGGGAGACTCCTACTGGTTGGGCATCATTGTTAGACCAAGGCAAGGGCCTTGGCATTCGATATGTACACCGGAAGTGGTCTATTGAGATAGGTGTGCACATGAGAAGGAACTTGGGGATAGAAGATTGGGATAATTAATTGAATTCGTATACATGCTGCGACCATACCTGAAATATATTATTTGTTATTTATATGAATAGTGGTGAGCACCACGGATTCTATATTGTGCTCATCCCTACTTTTCTTCACTAGATGCAGATTAAACAAGTTTCGGGCACGACGAAAGAGGCGAGTGGTGGTCGGTCTTAATGACTCGACCATTGATTGTTATCGCTTTTGCTATTATTTGAGTTTATTTAGGATTTGGATCATTTATGACCTTTGGATATTTTGAACTCCGGTTATTTAAGATGTTTGAAAACATAGTTGGGAGACGCCCCGTTTGACATTGCGATGTCTTTACTTTGGATAATTTTGGAAACCCGTTGTGGGTGATGTTTGACTATGGATGACACCCTCGTTGGGGGTGTTGAGTTATGTAGAATTTCACTGTGATGACGGTCATTTATGTTGACGACTTTGGTTTTAAATGAATAACGCCACAAATGTTTTGAAATGAGAATTGAAAAAAAAAAATATATATTGATTTTTCTGAAAAGCATGGATTTTTGTTTAATTATAGTGGGGTGTTACACAAGTAGTATTGAATTTAACATCAAATATTGATCCCATAATAACAATATTCAAATAATTTCCCGACACCTCAAAACACCGAATTCCCACAAGCCACTGAGTGTGAACGTCTACGGTTCAAACCATCGCAAGAGGAGGGATTAATCCCATTAGTTGACATACTGTCAAACAATACTTAACTAATAGTCAGTCCAACTTCTGGCCAATGCAATAAAAGAATAAAAACAACATTTTCCTTTAGGAATGTTGTAATTATTTCCAATTTAAATGTGACCCATTAATTGGTACTAAGTTTACTACCAAAATTACACGTCCACTTTTGGGTGACCCGTACACTTTTGAAATATCTCACTATAACTATCCCGAAGGAGATTCGTCCTTGTGAAATTTGAAATAAAAAGTACTTTTGGCTTGATTTAAATCACTTCACTGACAAACCTATAATAGAGGCCTTGGATGTAATTTATTTCAACCCATTACACACTTAGTATAATTTTTGTTTTAAGGGATTTTTCTAGACATGCTCCTAATAATTCATTTTTCTCATAAGCAAATAAATCACATAAGAACATGCATGATTAATTTGAAAAAATAAACTAGGAACTATAATCCAGCTATCATGCTCATTTAATTAATCTCCAATGTTTCGGAGAAACACAATCCTGCCATTCGTTGAATGTGCTCTTTGATTCAGGTATTGGAACTTCCACTTTCGCAGTGACTCCCACTATTTACTTGAACTGGTTGTTTCTGGGAAAGTCTCCATTGGATCATCACCATGGCATCTGTCTGCGTGTTTATTGCCTCCTCCCGTCGAGGTTGGTCCATGTTCGCCGGATCAACAATGAATAATATAAAACAACAATGACATAATTCATCCTATGACCCGCACATGAGTCGTACATGAGTTTTCTATAAAAACAGTAAACTATGCGGTGTACCACCGCACGAATAATTAATTACAAGCATTCACCAACCCAACAACTCCTCGACATGCCCGAAGCTTATAAACAACATACATTCAAACATGAATTAAAAACCATTCATACGGGCCATAATAGTCAGATTAGAAATCACCTGCAAAAACCTATTTGCAATTTCTAATCTACTATGTCGTTGCGTCCGTGCGCAGTTAATTCATGTAGATGGGCAAGTCCAAATTCAAACTGTGCACAAAGTTGAATTAAATCTGGGCTCTGATACCAGTTGTTGGGTTCTATTAGGAATGTCAACGACATGCACAGTATTGAACATATCGAAATAAATCTTAACGCAGCGGAATCTATAGTTAGGATCTGGACATTACCTCTTAAAATTTTTAGTCGACTCAGAGACGTTTCTGATTATTGTTGATGAAGTTCTTCTAAACACCACAATCCGATGGGTTGAATGATTTGTCCTTTTCTCGATCCTAATCGAGTTGTTGAACGAAGCACAAAATCAGGGTCAGATCATCTCGGTTTCGGGTCGTAGTGGATGGGCTCGGTCGATGGTCGCAGACGGCAGTCGCAGGCGGGTTCGGTCGACTCACGCGATCAGGTGGACAAGCACTGTGCAAGAATCGGTTCGCTGGCAGGTGCGCGTCGAGTGCTGTGTGGGACGTGCGGTTGGCAGGTTCTCGCGGACGGGCGTTGGGACATGCTGGGATACTGCGCGTGTGCGGGAGAACCACTCCTGGGCCGAGGCAGATTGGTCTTGCGCGTCTGGGATCATGAAGGCGTGCGCGATACGTTCCCTCGACGAACGAGAAAACGGGCACGCGTACTTCTCGCGCAGAGCGGTAATGCGCGAAGACGATGAGCAGTGATGGCGAATAGGGACGACGTGCAATCGGGCAGGGCGTCGTTCTGGTGCGCTAGGAACCTGCGCCTAGTTATGTGCAGTTGCAGGCCGGTGCTCGCGACTGCGTGTAGCTGGGCGGTAGCAAGACTCCTGCGGCGGCGAGTGGCAGAGGCGATTTTCAGTGGCTGCTGGTGGCGGCGGGAAGATGACCGGAAAATAAGAACAAAAATGCTCGAATAAATATTATCCAAAAGCCTTCCAATGGATTACTTAAAACACCTACTTTGATTAATCTTGGTGGTGCGATTAATCAAATCTCCATAACTCCCGAATAGCACGATCTCTCTCTCTCTCTCTATGTAGAAGGAAAAATCGACCAACATGTATATTCTCAAGAGATTGAGACATGGTGTATATATAGGCTCCATTAGGGACCTAAAAGAAGTGCTAAATATGGGCTTATCTCATTAGACTAAGGAATCCTAATTCTGTTCCAAATACTTTTCCAAACTAGGATAGAAATCCTACTACTACTTATTACCTTCTAGAAGACTCTTTATTCTCCTAACCCTAGGTAATATTCTAAGAAAATTTCTCTGGGAGTTTTGCGATTAAGTTTGATTATTTGTTTTCAGTTATTCGCAACTTGTTTTTCTTGAAGGAGGCTGCTATTTTGTGTTCTCATTTCTAGGGTTTCTTGCTACGATTTGGGGCTTTTTTCTGGGATGGGGGATAATTTGGGTGGTTCTGAGATAGGGGTGAGTTGAGTGGGGATGTGTTGCGGAAACTCCATGCTTGTTCATTATCTAAAAAGGAGGCTGGTGGAGTTGAGCTGCGCATTGATGATGTGAAAGCTAGTGAGGTTGAATGTGAATGGAGTCTTTTCGGAAAGGTTGGCGGGGACAGACCAGCTAGAATCATGGGGGTGAAATGTACAATGAGCAACATTTGGAGGTTGCAACAATCGGTTGAAGTTAAGGAGATCAACTCAAATTTTTTCAAGTTTCTTTTCTCCTCTATGGAAGATAAAGCCAAGGTCGCCGCGAGCAATAACTGGTTGTTCGAGAAGCAATATCTTATTCTAACGGAGTGGTTCAGGGGCTTCATAGCAATCATCCTTGTTTTGAGGAACTCAACATCTGGGTCCAAGTGCTGATTATTCCTCTAAACTGGATGAGTACGGAGGTGGGTATGAGAATAGGGCAGATATTCAGTAAAGTGAAAAATGTAGTGATTTGCAAAGTGGGAGGAGATGTAGATGTTAGAGGTATGCTGTAAAAGCGATATTTTGCAGTTTCTATCAATTCCATTTTGATATGGCCATCATGTTTCGGTCAAAGTACATATGTTTGCAGTTTATTTATTTATGCAATACATACTCCATGTCTTATATTGAGGTAGTGTGGTTCGAAGAGTTTCGAACAGAAAGATCACCTTTCGGTTCCTTATAAGACTAAACTGTTCATTCACAGTCTAGACTGGCAGTGAGACCCCACTTGGAAAAAGACTGTAGTGTATTCTTGATGTAGTTGGTCTTTGACTGAAGGATTACTCTAGCACTTTTGTTAAGTGTTGAACAGTACCACGGAAGGATAAGGATATGAGACTCACGGACCGTTATCGTAACCTAGACCTTCAGTGATTGATGCGTTCTCTTAAGCTGTAAGATAATATAAAATAGGCATATATTTTTAATTCTTATTTATTTGATTTACCAAGTGAATCCTATTTTAATAGGATGACATACGAGATAATATAATAGAATTAATTCCTAATTTAGGATCCTATTTTACCAAGTGAATACTATTATAAATTATTTACGGTCACTATGTTCAGTGCGCTAGATTGATGACGTCCCCGAAATGAGCTCAGGAAGGAACATTATGTTAAACCCTGCAGGTAGACGATTGTATGACATAATGGTTAAAGTCTGAGTGGTACTAATTTCGGAAATGAATAAGAAGTTGATTAATTATTTTGTCAATAATTTAATTAATCAACGGATGTTTTATCTTAATCATAGGGAGGTAAATCGATCAATCGGATTAATTTTATTTAATCATGGAGGCTCGATTTTATTGGTAAAATAGTAGCTAAATGAGGAGAGCAATAACATTACTCTAGTGGGATGTTTTATTATTTTATTCCATTAAATAGGAATTAATTTTATTCCATGTTAATTAATTAATTAGGAGAATAAAATTCCTACTAGAATCTTCTCTTGGGATTAGGAGACTTGGGAGTCTTCTAGAAGATGAAGATTAGTAGGAAATATATTTCCTACATTATATTATTAATTGGAGTAAAATTAGGCTTCCTAAATTAGGAATTAATTCTATTCCATGATTATTAATTTAATTAGGAAAGATATTCCTACAAGGATCTTCTCTAGTGTAGGAGACTTAGGAGTCTTCTAGAAGGAGGAGATTAGTAGGAGTTTTCATTCCTACATTAAATTAGTAGGAGATTTTTCTCTTCTACATACACGAGAGAATAACTTTGTCCGAGAGTTAGGGATATTCGATTAAATGTTTAATCGAAGTAGGTGTTTAGGTAATCCGTTAGAAGGCTTTTGGGTACAATTTATGCGAGCCTTTATATTTATATTTTCCGGTCATCATCATCATCTTATCGCCGCCGATCGCTTCCCATCGCCGCCGTGAGCCACCGTGATGAGAACACGGCAAGAAGGTTGAAGAATGCAGCAAGCCGCGCTTATCATGCGCGGCGGAGGTTAAGCCGCCGGGCTGCCGAGGCCCAGCTCGTGAGCGGGCGCGCGCGAGGAGTTCGGCCAAGAACGCGGTAGCACGAACACGGATGAGGGGCTCCACGAGCGAGCAGACCTAACCGCACAAGGAATGGGTAATGCGGATGACGTGGGCACGCAGTTTGGCGAAGGTGACCTAGTCCTTGAGGAGTAAGGCAACGCGCGCGCACAACGGCGGCTAGGGTTGGGCAACGCGCACGTGTTCATTAGATTAGAATCATATTTTATTTCCTTCTTTCTAGAATGTTTCATGTTTTATTGCTTTCCTAGATTAAGTAGATTAGCCTTAGTAGATTAGGAATAGACTTTTACTTGAGCTTTATAAATAGCCGCGCATGGTACTTGAATAGGACAATTGATTCTTCTTAATACAAAACCGAACTTTTGTTCAAACACTTTGCGTAGATTTCCTTGATTTCTATTGCAATTTTACTTGTTTCGAAGGACTGTGGACGCGGATCTTCGAGACTCTATCTCGATTTAAGGCACTCGCGTGGCTTGTCGAAAGACCGAACACACGATCTTCATCATTGGTGCTTTCATTGAGAGGTGTTTGATCGTGTGTTATTCCTCTTCCTGATTCTATTTTTAATTTTCCTTGTTCAATCTTTCTTCTTTCAAAAAAAAAAAAAAAAAAAAAAAAAAAAAAACGAGTCCTCGTAGAAGAGAAAGAAAAAAAGAGGAGAAGGAGATGGCCAACAAAGAGATGAAGGACAAAATTGATGGCCTTGATGCGCGAGTTTCGGGCATGACCGTGACCATGTCCACCATGGGGGAAGAACTCGGGTCTCACAAGGTGGCCATAAAGGAGATGATGCAATTCATGACCCAAAAATTTGAGGAGATGGGGCGAAACTTTCAAGAACTCGAGCAGCAACCGCGCACGAGCGAAATCGCACAAACGCACGCGAGTGTCTGCGGCAACAGGAAAAACAGTGGGAGCGTGAGGAGGAGGAGTTCGAGCGGAACTCGCAAGCCTCCAACGTGCACGAGAGGCTGAGGGTTGACAAGCCAAAAATAATGCTCTCGACCTTCACGGGAAACGATCTCGAGGCATGGCTCAATCGGGCGGTGCAGTACTTTGAATTGAACGAGACGCCGGCGAGGCACTGGGTTAGGTATGCAACCTATTACCTAGACGGGGAGGCCAAGGTGTGGTGGCAATGGCTCACTAGCGTATACAGGAACCCGCAATCAACCGGTCATGTGGGACGATTTTGAGCGAGAGATACTCACGCGGTTTGGAGCGTAAAGTTATCTCAACTATGACGAGGCGCTCTCGCGCATTAGGCAGACGGGCACTCTACGCGATTACCAAAAGGAGTTCGAGCGCTTGGCGTGCCGCGTACGGGGGTGGCCCGAGAGTGCCTTGGTCGGACTTAGGTACGATTTGGCTGCGGAGGTACGTTTGGAGCAACCAGACACCATGCAAAAGGCGATGGAGGTAGCTCAGTGACGTGATGAGCACCTGGCCGCGACGCGAAGGGGACGGGTGAATCTCCGCGCCCCAGAATCACGTTGGACGCCGATCAGCTCGAGTACATTCAATACAAGGGCTAGACCGACGAGCAACATTAGACCCCCTATCCCGGAGATCAAGCGATTGACGGACGGAGAGATGGTTCGGAGGCATGAGAAGGGGTTGTGCTTTAAGTGCGAGGAAAGGTTCACCCCAGGTCATCAATGTAAGTGAAATTTTCTGATCGAGTTTGTTGACTCAGGTGATGAGGAGCTGGAGTTTGCGGAAGAAAGGGAAGCGGAGGAGGTCGAGGTGCTCGATGATGAGACCGAGATCTCTGTGCACGCCATGGCGGGCACCAAGGGCCCGAGGACGATGCATTTGTCGGCGTGGGTGAAGGACGACGAGTGACTGTGCTCGTGGACAATGGGTCGTCACACAACTTCATTAATGCGACGCTATCTCACAAGCTAAAATTACCCACGTCCGTGGTTGAGCCATTCAAAGTGCTGGTGGCTAATGGTGAGCGTTTGCGATGCTCAGAGGTGTACCGAGGCGTGCTAATCAAATTCTAGGGAGTGACGGTGAAAGCAGACCTGTTTGCCTTGCCACTGGTAGGGCCGGATGTGGTGCTTTGTGTGCAATGGCTCGAAGGGGTTGGTGACGTGACGACCAATTACCGGAAAGGCGTAATGAAATTTGAGACCGGTGATAGGCTATTCACCTTGAAAGCGAACGAAGGATCGACCAAAGAGGTTGGACTTAAGAATATTGAGAAGGTGTGGCGAGGTGGTGGACAGTTATTTGCCGTCGTGGTCGAGCAGTCGGGGCAAGACACGGGGATGATCGAGGAAATGCAGCGCGAGGTGCGCGACTTGCTCGAGGAATTCGACCAAGTCCTCAGCGAGCCTAAGGGATTGCCGCCGCACCGGGAGTTCGACCACTGAATTCCTTTGGTCGAGGAAGGACGAGCAGTACAGGTGCACCCGTATCGGTACGCGCACTTCCAAAACGCGGAGATCGAGCGACAAGTGGGCGAGATGCTCGAGTCTGGGCTCATCCAACACAGCACGAGCCTGTTTTTGTTGCTGGTGTTGCTCGCAATGAAAAAGGACGGCACTTGGCGGTTTTGCACAGATTACCGCGCACTTAATGCGGCGACTGTGAAAGACCGTTTCCTTATACCGAGTGTCGATGACATGTTGGACGAGCTAGGAGGTGCGCGCTTCTTTTCAAAACTTGATTTGCGCGCGGGCTACCACCAGATCAGATTGGCCAAGAGCGACGTGCCAAAGACGGCCTTTCGCACGCACCAAGGGCACTACGAATACCTCGTAATGCCTTTTGGGTTGTGCAATGCACCGTCGACATTTCAATTTGCCATGAACTCGATTTTTAAGGAGTACCTCCGTAAGTTTGTGTTGGTATTCTTTGATGATATCTTGGTGTATTCAAAAACATGGGCGGATCATCTTGAGCACTTGCGAGTAGTTATGAAGATTTTGGCGACTAACTCATTCTGTATCAAGCCGTTCAAGTGCTCGTTCGCTCAGGAGGTGGTCGAGTACCTTGGGCACTTTATTTCTTATAATGGTGTTACTGTAGATCCAAGGAAAATCGAGGCGATGGTAGGATGGCCGAAGCCCGCGAGCTTGACACAATTCCGAGGGTTCCTAGGGCTTACGGGTTATTATCGCAAATTTGTGAAGGACAATGGAACTATCGCTAAGTCGCTCACTGAGATGACAAAGAAAGGGGCTTTAAAGTGGACCGAGGCGAGCGAGATGGCATTCGAGGAATTAAAGAAGGCCATGACGACCATGCCCGTGCTTGCGATGCCAAGGTTTGACGTAATGTTCGAGATTCACTCAGACGCGAGCGACATTGGGGTCGGGGCGGTCCTAGTACAAGAAGGGCGGCCCTTGGCCTATCTTAGCAAGGCACTTGGGCCGGCGCGCTTGGGGCTGTCCACGTACGTGAAGGAGATGTTGGCCGTGGTCGAGGCCGTGCGCGTATGGATACAGTATATACTCGGGCGGCGCTTCCGCATTGTCACGGACCAACAGCCGCTCAAGCACTTACTTGAGCAAAAGATCGTGATGCCCGAGCAGCAGAAGTTCGTGTCCAAGCTAATGGGGTTCGACTTCGAGATAGTGTATCGTCCCGGTCACCAAAACACCTTGGCTGACGCATTATCTAGGCGAGAAGATATTGCAGAGCTCGACGTCGTGACGGGACCAACATGGGCTGTTTGGGACGAGCTCCGGAAGGCGTAAAAATAGGATACCCATTGCCGAGACACAATGAAGAAGGTGATTGAGAGCAAGGACAACGATGATGACCACAAAATGCACGATGGCTTGCTACTTTATAACAGACGAGTTGTCGTGCGCAGTACGGGCTCACTACGCGAGCGTGTCATCCAACACTTCCATGATTCAAAATTTGGAGGACATTCGGGAGTGTTCCGTACTTGGGTGAGGATTGCAAGCACGTTTTATTGGCTCGGGCTGAGGGGTGACGTGCGCGAATATATCGTGCGATGCAACGAGTACCAACGCACAAAGGCGGACTCGCGGCGACCGGGAGGGTTACTCCAGCCATTGCCGGTGCCGGCGCGAATTTGGGAGGACATAACAATGGATTTTATCGAAGGGCTGCCGCTCTCGAATGGGTTCAACGGAGTCATGGTGGTCGTCGATCGCCTTACCAAGTATGCGCATTTCATTCCTCTCACGCATCCATACATGACTAAGTCAATTGCAAAACTATTTGTTGAGTACGTGATGAAGTTACATGGAGTGCCACGCTCCATTGTGTCCGATCGTGACTGAATTTTTATGAGTAGCTTTTGGGCAGAATTTTTCAAGTTACAAGGGACCGAGCTTTCTATGAGCTCGGCCTATCATCCGCAAACTGACGGCCAAACGGAGGTTACCAACCGCACGCTCGAGCAATATCTTAGGTGTTACGTGCATCGATTTCCAAAGAGGTGGGGGAGTTACTTGCCTTGGTCCGAGTATTGGTACAACACTACTTACCATAGCTCGACTAAGGCGACGTCGTTCTAGCTTGTGTACGGGCGCAAACCTCCGACAATTGTGAGCTATTCAATGGGAAGCACAGCGAACGACGAGGTGGATCGGGATTTGGTCGAGCGCGACTTGATGTTACGCGAACTTAAGGAAACGCTTGAGGGCTCGATCAATCGGATGAAGGTGTACCACGATGGAAAGAGGCGCGATGAGGAGTTCGAGCCCGGGGACTTGGTGTTCTTGAAACTGCGGCCGTTTCGGCAACGGACGACAGCACAAAAGGCCGCGACCAAACTTGGGGTTCGTTACTATGAGCCTTATAAAATTCTGGCCAAAATTGGGAAGGTTGCTTATCGACTTGAGTTGCCGGACGATTCTCACATACATCCGGTCATACATGTTTCGCAACTCAAGCGAAGTCTTGGCGAGACACATTCGGTGAGGGATAGGCTACCCGCGGTCGCGCCGAAAGGACAAGTTGTGGTCCGACCGGACCGCGCGGTCGAGTACCGGAAAATCAAAAGGGCTGGAAAATATTTTTGGGAAGTACTCATCGAATGGGAGGATTTGTCGAGTGAAGAGGCAACTTGGGAAAGTTGGGACGAGATACGCGAAAGGTTTCCTGACTTCATCCTTGAGGACAAGGAAACACTTGAAGGGGACGGGAATGATGAGAACACGGCAAGAAGGTTGAAGAATGCGGCGAGCCGCGCTTATCATGCGCGACATAGGTTAAGCCGCCGGGCTGACGAGGCCCAGCTCGTGAGCGGGCGCGCATACGTGGGCTACGACCCGCGCGAGGAGTTCGGCCAAGAACGCAGTAGCTCGAACACGAATGAGGGGCTCCACGCGCGAGCAGACCTAACCGCACAAGAAATGGGTAATGCGGATGACGTGGGCGCACGGTTTGGCGAAGGTGACCTAGTCCTTGAGGAGTAAGGCAACGCGCGCGCACAATGGCGGCTATGGTTGGGAGACGCGCACGCGTTCATTAGATTAGAATCATATTTTCTTTTCTTGTTTCTAGAATGTTTCATGTTTTATTGCTTTCCTAGATTAAGTAGATTAGCCTTAGTAGATTAAGAATAGACTTTTACTTGAGCTTTATAAATAGGCGCGCATGGTACTTGAATAGGACAATTGATTCATCTTAATACAAAACTGAACTTTTGTTCAAACACTTTGCGTAGATTTCCTTGAGTTCTATTGCAATTTTACTTGTTTCGAAGGACTGTGGACGCGGATCTTCGAGACCCTGTCTCGACTTAAGGCACTCGCGTGGCTTATCGAAAAGCCGAACACACGATCTTCATCACACCGCTGGAAATCGCCAACTGCCGCCAGTCGTCACCCGAGCCCAGTCGATCGCAACATCCCGCTACCGCAAGCAATCGCGTATCACCCAGGCCCTGTCAGCGACGCCCAGCAATCGTCCGCGAGCTCCCAGTACTGCCTGCTTGCTCGCCGATCACTCCAGCTGCCAGTTGTCCTGCCCGCGAGATCCCAGCGCCCGTCCGCAACGCGCCTACTATTCCTCGCACGCCCAGGAGAGCCGCAGCACACGCCCGAGTGCATCCACTGCATCCCAATGCTAGTCCGCGTAGGAGAAGGAGTCCCGCCACACGCGCGCACTCGCCCAGCAGTTGCCAGCGTCCACCCGCGCATCCCAGCAGTCCCGCGCGTACGCCCAGCGCCCAATGCACGATGGCTACGACCCGCGTACCCGCACTCTGTCCACGCCTGACGCGCACGAGCTGCCTGTTGCACCCGATGTCGAGACCCGCATGTCGTTCGACCGTGATCCATTTGACGTGTCGATTAGAATCAACTAAAGACCAAACGTATCCGCCCATTAGGTTTTGGTGTTCAGACGAACTTCATCAACGGTACTCTACATCGTCTCAAAGTCGGCAAAAAAAATAAAATAAAAGGTAAAAGTCCATATCCTAACTATATATTCCACTGCGTTATGACTTATTTCGATAAAGTTCAATACTGTGCATATTGTTTGACGTTCCTAACAGAACACAACAGTAGGGAGTTTCTTAAAAATTCTTGTTGTGCTGAATCTTAAGGAGCCTATTCCCAGATGCACTGTTGTTAAGCTTGGTGATCAGTGTACAATGGTGGCTTTTAGATACGAGCGGCTGGTCAACTTGTGCTACTATTGTGGGATGATATGGCACTTAGATAGAGGATGCAAACGGAACGCAGAGGACATAGAGCGGGGTAAACCAGTTGAAGGTAAATTTGGGGAATGGCTCAAAGCAAAGGAGACCTATCATGGTGGCAGAACTTTCCCGGCCACCAGCTCAGAAGATAGGAGTGGTCCACCTCATCAACATTCAAATCAAAATTCCATAGTTGCTGCTAGTGACTCTCCTGCTCCACAGGCCAATGTTCACTCTGGGAATTTCAAGGAGAGTGCAAGTAAAGAGAAGGATGATACTGGGGAAACAGGCCCTCCACCCCCAACAATCCAAAGCCTTAGAATTGATTCCCTCTGCTGTTGAACTCAATCCCAGTTTAATGGAGCTTGGGGTGGAAGGTAAAGAAATTTTCATGGAGGTGGAATCCAGACGGCTGAGTGATCTGTTAAATCCAGAGTTGGCTGTAAGAGGAAGGAGTATTGTGGTGGGAGGATCCAAATTAGTGGCATCTTGGAGGAGAAAGCACAATAGTGCTGGTCGATTATCGAGGCTACCTGAGAGTGGGAGTGCTTCCCTTTCTAATCCCGAGAGTGGCAATGCTGAGGAGATCTCTAAAGTTTGTAAGAGGGGCAGAGAGATAGTCATTTATGAAAATGTTCAGAATAATGAAGAGGAAGGAATATCAGGGAAAAAAACTAAAAGTTGCTGATGTTGACTCGAAGGTGGAGAAGGCCGGCCTCAAATGGCCCCGGTGTGATCAAATAAAGTCAACGTGTGGAATAATAGAGGGCTGCGTGGGCCCTTTACAATTTCCCAGATTTAGGACTCTTTAAGAGTCCACCACCCAAATGTTACATTTTGTTCAGAGACAAAAAAAGTCATGGGCCTTTACTAATACTGTTTGTAGGAAGTTGGGAGTTGGTAGTAGGTGGCATCTTGTGAATCCCAGAGGGACAAAAGGTGGCTTACTGATTATGTGGGATGTCAACACAGATATTAAGCAAATTGTATCCAATGATTTCTGTATACAAGTGGAGCTGAAAGGACCTGGGATGAGGGAGTGGTGTTGGGTGATTTTTGTATACATGAGTACAAACAGAGGGGAAAGGGTAAGCCAATGAGAGTTTATGGAGTCCAACAGAAATAATTGGGGCAGATGTTGGGCTATAGCTGGTGATTTGAATGACATCATCAGCAATGATCAGAAAAGAGGTGGTGTTAGAAGACATGAGTCCAGTTTTAGAGGGTTCAGATCATTTATTCTGTATTTGGGAATGCAAGAGATAGACCAAATGTTGGTGTTATACACTTAAGCTTTGCTTTAGTGGATGAGAATTATGTTTGGTTAAATAAGTTCCATGTTCTGTTGTTTTGCATGTAGATAAGTGGGTCGTCATCGGGCGTACCGAAGATTACTATATCAGTTACTTGCGAAACAAGAATCATTGGTTCATAACCTAGATGGAATTGAACAACCCATCGGAACGGTTGTAGTGTTAACCGTACGGTTTGTCTTGACCGATTAGTTGCACTAGTACATTTATGTATTGAACAGAATCCCAGAGAAATGTTCGTTTTATACTGATCGTCGTAAATGAACTAGGCCTCAGTTAATTATTGCGTGCTCTTAACCCGTAAGATATTAAATAGGCATGTGCACATAATTGTTGTTGCTTTGATTCTTTGGGTGAGATCCAAGCCGGGTCGACGTACTTAATGAATTGGGTAATGACATTATGTGTTTGATGTGCTATTAGGATATTTACGGTCACCATGTGCGTTAGTCTGATGATGTCCCCGAAGTGAGTTCATGAAGAAATATTATGCTAAACCCTGCAGGTGGATTTATTCCGGCATAATATGAATGCTATGAGCGAGCGCTAGCTTCGGTAATATAATATATTAATTAATTCTTGATTATTAGTGATCGGATTAATTAATGGACATTACATCTTAAACATGGGGAGGTAAATCGGATAATTATAATAAGGAGTCTCAAATGTAATTTGTGATAGGTGAGGGGAGTGCAATAATATTATTGTGGTGGACTTTAATATTATTAATATATTAATTTTGGGGTTGCCCCACAGTATTAATATATTAGAAGCCCTTATCCTATTCTCCTTAGGGTCCCTACCGTAGCTCTATATATACAGCATTAGGCTCATGGAAGAGAAGAGAATCCCATAACCTACAAATTTCGTCCGCCCCTCTCTCTCTCTCTCTCTCTCTCTCTCTCTCTCTCTTCCAAGGAGTTGTTCTATTTCTTGTGCTCCACTGATACAAGATCTAGATAGCTGTTTGAGAATACAGTAGAAGATCTTAAGGTATATACGGGATTCCAATCAAATCTATCATCCATCAAAACCGGAGACCAAAACCAGCAAGTGACCATACCACGACGACCAGGACGACGAGTCGAAGAGATCGCCGTCGAGATCGCCGCCAGCCGCCGCCGCACATGCCCACACGCGCCGCCGGAAGTTCGCTGCTGCTGGGACTCAATCGCGCGCATGAGAGCGCGTGGAAGCTCCAATTTCCGATCGGTCAACGCCGTTGACTTCGCCGTGACGCCAGCTTTCTGGATTGGTCAAGTTTGTTCAATTCTGAGAAGATTTGATTTGCGGTCATCTGTTCGGGCCAGCCAGATCTACATAAATTTTAATCCGTAAGTTTTCTACATCAAACCTTTAGATCCGCTGCGCACAGGTTTATGTTGAATGTTTGTCCGTGATTTGTGCATATCGAGATTCTCATGGGTTCCAACAATTGGTACCAGAGCACGAGGTTAATCCGTTATGTACAAGATCCGGATTAAACGGCTTATATTGTCTATGTGTGCTCAAGCGCAACCGTATATATTGGATTATTTACATAACTTGGTTTTGCAGAAAGTGGTTAATCCACTATTATGGCCACCTTTTTATGTGCTTGTGCTTAATTGATGGTTGGTTCTATGGTTTTAAATTTGTTTTTAAAGCCTCGGGATTGTCGAGGAATTATGGATGAATGCTTGTATTTATTGCCTGGGGGTTGACCAGATAGTTTAATTTATTAGTAGGAGGCATGTACATCCACTCGCTGGATCTAGGAATCGATTTATGTAATTTTGTAAATTATATTTTTTGAATTGTGATCGACCGTTGGAGACCGGGCCTTCACAAAGATCCAAAGAGCCTCGACGGACAAATCAAGGAAGAAACCAGAGCCGGGAGCCAAGGCTTGCCGGCGCGGCCTCGGCTGGCAGCTTGGCAACATCCATGGTGGAGGTTTTGTGGAACTTGCAGTACAAGTCAACCGGGATTCTACTGCAGTGGGAGTTCGAGTCGGTTTAGGAAAGAAATCCTAATCCAAGGAGAATAAATATTTAATTGGCCATAATAGTGGATATTTATTTATGGCATTAATTATTTATTTGTTTATTCATGAAAGGAATTAATTGTTGCCTTGTGTGCATAGGGTTATTTAGAATTGCATGAATATATTAAAAATCCTCATTTAAATACTAAGCTGATAAGGATATTTAAAGTTAATATAATTTTAAATTCCTCAGGCCTCCATTTCTAATTCGTTGGTAAATCAATTAATTGATAGTGTGGGCATCCCCGAGGATGACATTACTTGAAATTAATTGAAGGATAATTATCAAAATGAATTTCTAAATTTAGACGGTTAGAGGAAATCGAATGAGAGCGTACGGGTCACCCCGAGGTGAACGTATAATCGATTTTGACGACCTTAGGACCGAGAAATGGGATTCACTTAGAATGCGATTCATTTCATAACCCCCCGAGGGGTCCCTGATTTTTATTGCATGGCCAAACGGTGACCGATTATTAATTTCGTTCGTCATGAAATTTGTTTTGACTAATGGAAATTAATGGGTTCTAGAAAAACCCTTCTTTAAAGAAACTAAGAATTAGTAGAGTTGCCCGAGCATCATACTAAATTCTCAAGGTTTAAGGATATCGGTGAATTTAAGTTAGTATTGTTTTGAGGATGTCAATATTAACAGTTAAATTCAAAATGTTTAATCAGTAAAATATTTTCGTAATTCTCATGTTTATTCATCATGTCGTTCAATCCGTTGTCTATTATCCTAAAACAAAATCAACTCACCGGTCCTAATTACATTGATTGGAAAAGGAACTTAGACATAGTGCTGACTACTGGAAGCTATAAGTATGTGCTAACTGAGGCTTGTCCTGATGTGCCAGCTGACAATGCCCCAGATGAGGAGGAACAGAAGTATGCTCAGTGGAAGAAGGCTGATGAGATGGCGAAGTGTTACATTCTGGCTTCTATGTCAAATGTTCTTCAACATCAGCATCAGTCAATGGCCACTGCTGCAGATATGCTTCTGAACCTCAAGGAACTGTTTGGGCATCAGTCGAGGGCTGCAAGACAAGAGGCTTTAAGTGCTCTGATGAACACGCGCTTGGCAGAGGGTACACCCGTAAGGGAGCATGCTCTCAAGGTCATGGCAGCTAAATGAGCTAAAGGTTCTTGGAGGTTTTATTGACGGGGAAACCCAGGTCGATATCATGCACCAATCTCTGCCGAAGAGTTTTGATCAGTTCCGGTTGAACTATAACATGCACAAGATGCATATGGCTCTTACACAACTGTTGTCAGAACTCCAGTCGGCTGAGGCCTTGTTCACTCAGAAATCAGTTGTGATGGTTGTCGAGCAAGCCGGACCTTCCAGGCCTCACAAGGGCAGGAAGAGGAAGAAGGCTGCAGGAAAGGCAAAGGCACAGAGTGTTGGGTTCTTTTAGGAACGTCGACAATGTGCACATTCAAATCTATTGAATAATAAATCCTAACGCAGCGGAATCTATAGTTAGGATTAGGACTTACGATTTAAAATTTTTTGCCGACTTTGAGACGTTTCTGATTTCCGTTGATGGAGATCGTCTGAACACCAAAGTCTAATGGGAGGCTAGACTTGGCCTTTCTCGATTCTAATCGAGTCACCATGGTGCTCCAATCGCTCATCAAGTTCATCAGATCATCTCGGACCTTCGGTAAGTGAATCGAACTGCTCGGGAACCATCTTGGACTCGAATAGGGGCTTCTGGATCCGCTTGAACCGGGTTGAACCATTCTGCCACGTTGTTGGGCCGATCTGGAGCTGATATGGACCGCCTGGACCGGTCTGGTGCGCGTTGGGCTCAAGCTGGTCGTGCTGACACCATCTGGCCCATGAGACGCGCGCTGGAATGATTGCTGGGCTGCCAGGTATCTTTGAACACGCACTGGGCTGAAGAATCACGAACTGGGCCGCGCACTACGCACTGGGCTGCGTACAATGGGCCAGAAGACGCTGGGCTACTCGCGGGCTTGGTCGGGCCGCTCGCGGGCTGGGATCTGAGATGAGCACGGGCCTGGCGTGGGCAGGGACGCGGGCTGCCAGCTGAGAGGATGATCGGGCCGCGCGCGGGCTGTTGCGGGCCAGAAAGCCCGCGCACCTGGAGCAAAAAAGAAATCTTCTATTTCTGCAAGGAGAAGGATCGAACCTGCGACCTCCGCCCGGAAAGACCGCGCTTCTCACCATCGCGCTACAGACTGTGTTGCGTCAAATTAACGCAGACCTTCAGTAAAGTAGACGAACGGATCTGGGAAATATAATAAAAGGAATACGAATCAACAACCTTCGAATCTTCTATTGTATGACCTTTACACGATCTCTAATAAATCTTGGTGGAGCGATTTATTAGATTTCCCAAAACCTCTTGATCATCTTCTTCTAAGACCTTACGGTGCTAACCGAATTTTCTTTCGAAGAAGAATCTCTCTCTTTCTTTCTCGCTTGAAGAGGCTGAATTTCTCCAGCCCTTCGGGGAGAAAAACGTGTAAAGCATGTCCAAGAGGTTAGGGGATCTAGTGTATTTATAGGCTACAATAGGGACCTAAAGGAGGTGCTAAATATGGGCTTATTCCTTTAGGTTTAAGAATCCTTATTATCTTCCATCTCCTTTTCCCATCTAGGATAATATTCCTAATAATTAATTACCTTCTAGAAGACTCCATAGTCTCCTAACCCTAGGTAATATTCTAGAAGGAATATTCTCATCCTTAGGGAATTATGGAATATAATTAATTCCTAATTTAGGAAACCTAATTCTACTCCAATTAATAATCTAATGTAGGAAATATATCTCCTACTAATCTTCATCTTCTAGAAGACTCCTTAGTCTCCTAATCCCTAGAGAAGATCCTAGAAGGAATATTATTTTCCTAATTAAATTAATTAATATGGAATAAAATTAATTCCTAATTCCTAATCTTGGAATTAAATAATAAAACATTCCACTAGAGTAATATTATTGCTCTCCCCATTTAGCTCCGAATTACAATTAATTCGTCTCCACTGATTAAATATATTAATCCAATTGATCGATTTATCTCCCCATGTTTAAGATATAACGTCCGTTGATTAATTAAATTACTGACAAAATAATTAATCAACTTCTTATTCATTTCCGAAACTAGTACCACTCAGATCCTTAATCATTATGCCGGATAACACATCCGCCTGCAGGGCTTGACATAATATTACTTCCTGAGCTCATTTCGGGGACGTCATCAACCCAGCGCACTGGGACACAGTGACCGTAAATAATTTATAACGGCACATCATGTAAACACACTTATTTACCAAAATACCGAGTATGTCATCCTAGCAAAATAGGAATCACCCTTGATAAATCAAATAAATAAGTAATGAATACATATGCCCATTTTATATTATCTTACAGCTTAAGAGTACGCATCAATTACTGAAGGTCTAGATTACAACAACGGTCAGTGAGTCTCATAATCTTATCCTTCCATGGTTATGTTCAACACTTAACATAAGTGCTAGTGTAATCCTTCAGTCAAAGACCAACTGAATCAAGAATACACTACAGTCTTTTTCCAAGTGGGGTCTCACTGCCAGTCTAGACTGTGAACGAATAGTTTAGTCTTATAAGGAACCGATAGGTGATCTTTCTGTTCGAAACTCTTCGAACCACACTACCTCAATATAAGACATGGAGTATGATTGCATAAATAAATAAACTGCAAGCATATGTACTTTGACCGAAACATGATGGCCAGATCAAAATGGAATTGATAGAATCTGCAAATAGGAGCTTTTTATGAAGCAAAATCGTTTACTTTTAAAAAACCGAAGGAAAATAAAGGTAAGTAGGAGCAAGCACGAAAAAATAAACAAACGTCTCCGAAAAGACTTGTATCAAACACGGCACCATTATTTGATGTGGATAACATATATTTATCGCCCCATCGTGTTTTGAAGCAACATCGTATACGTTAAAAAAAGTCAAGGATAATAAGGATAAATAGGGGCAAGCACGAAAAAATAATCAATGTCTCCGGAAAGACTTGTTTTCGAACACGACACCATTATTTGATTTGGATAACTTATATTTATCGCCCCCTCGTGTTTTGAAGCAAAATTTAATATGTTTTAAAAATCAAGGAAATAAGGGTAAATAGGGGCAAGAATGAAAACGTAATCGACGTCTCCAGAAAGTCTTGTTTTCGAACACGACAACATTATTTGATGTGGATAACATATATTTATCGCCCCATCATGTTTTGAAACAAAATCATATACGTTTAAAAAAGTCAAGGAAAATAAGGGTAAATTGGGGCAACCACGAAAAAATAATCAACGTCTCCGGAAATACTTGTTTCGAGCACGATACCATTATTTGATATGGATAACATATATTTATCGCCCAATTCTGTTTTGAAACAAAATCGTATACGTTTAAGAAGTCAAAGGAAATAAGGGTAAATAAGGGCAAGAAAGAAGAAATAATTAACGTCTCTGGAAACACTTGTTTTAGAACACGACACCATTATTTGATGTGGATAACATATATTTATCGCCCCGTCGTATTTTGAAGAAAAATCATATACGTTTAAAAAAGTCAAGGAAAATAAGGGTAAATAGGGGCAAGCACGAAAAAATATTCAACGTCTCCGGAAAGACTTGATTTCAAACATGGCACCATTATTTGATACTGATAACATATATCAATCGCCTCTCGTGTTTTGAAGCGACATCGTATACGTTTAAAAAAGTCGAGGAAAATAAGGGTAAATAGGGGCAAGCACGAAAAAATAATCAACGTCTCCGGAAAGACTTGTTTTCGAATCCGGCGGCATTATTTGATGTGGATAACATATATTTAACGCCCCATCATGTTTTGAAACAAAATCGTATATGTTTTAAAAAGTAAAGGAAAATAAGGGTAAATAGGGGCAAGCACGAAAAATAATCAACGTCTACGGAAAGAATTGTTTCGAGCACGACACCATTATTTGATGTGGATAACATATATTTATTGCCTCATCGTGTTTTGAAGCAAAATCGTATACGTTTAAAAAAGTCAAGGAAAATAAGGGTAAATATGGGCAAGCATGAAAAAATAATCAACGTCTCCAGAAAGACTTTTTTTCGAACACGGTGACATTATTTGATGTGGATAACATCTATTTATCGCCCCATCATGTTTTGAAACAAACACATATACGTTTAAAAAGACAAAGGAAAATAAGTGTAAATAGGGGCAAGCACGAAAAAATAATCAACGTCTCCGAAAGACTTGTTTTCGAACACGACACCTTTATTTGATATGGATAACATATATTTATTGGCCCATCGTTTTTTGAAGCAAAATCGTTTACTTTTAAAAAACCGAAGGAAAAATGAAGGTAAGTAGGGACAAGCACGAAAAAATAAACAAACGTCTCTGAAAAGACTTGTTTCAAACACGGCACCATTATTTGATGTGGATAACATATATTTATCGCCCCATCGTGTTTTGAAGCAACATCGTATACGTTAAAAAAAGTCAAGGATAATAAGGGTAAATAGGGGCAAGCACGAAAAAATAATCAACGTCTCCGGAAAGACTTTTTTTCGAACACGACACCATTATTTGATTTGAATAACTTATATTTATCGCCCCATCGTGTTTTGAAGCAAAATTTAATACGTTTTAAAAATCAAGGAAATAAGGGTAAATATGGGCAAGAATGAAAACGTAATCGACGTCTCCAGAAAGGCTTGTTTTCGAACACGACAACATTATTTGATGTGGATAACATATATTTATCTCCCCATCATGTTTTGAAGCAAAATCATATACGTTTAAAAAAGTCAAGGAAAATAAGGGTAAATTGGGGCAACCACGAAAAAATAATCAACGTCTACGGAAAGAATAGTTTCGAGCACGACACTATTATTTGATGTGGATAACATATATTTATCGCCTCATCGTGTTTCGAAGCAAAATCGTATACGTTTAAAAAAGTCAAGGAAAATAAGGGTAAATATGGGCAAGCATGAAAAAATAATCAACGTCTCTAGAAAGACTTTTTTTGAACACGACGGCATTATTTGATGTGGATAACGTCTATTTATCGCCCCGTCATGTTTTGAAGCAAAATCGTTTACTTTTAAAAAACTGAAGGAAGATAAGTGTAAATAGGGGCAAGCACGAAAAAATAATCAACGTCTCCGAAAGACTTGTTTCAAACACGGCACCATTATTTGATTTGGATAACATATATTTATCGCCCCATCGTGTTTTGAAGCAACATCGTATACGTTAAAAAAAGTCAAGGATAATAAGGGTAAATAGGGGCAAGCACGAAAAAATAATCAACGTCTCCGGAAAGACTTGTTTTCGAACATGACATCATTATTTGATTTGGATAACTTATATTTACCGCCCCATCGTGTTTTGAAGCAAAATTTAATACGTTTTAAAAATCAAGGAAATAAGGGTAAATAGGGGCAAGAATGAAAACATAATCGACGTCTCCAGAAAGGCTTGTTTGCGAACACGACAACATTATTTGATGTGGATAACATATATTTATCGCCCCATCATGTTTTGAAGTACAATCATATACGTTTAAAAAAGTCAAGGAAAATAAAGGTAAATTGGGGCAACCATGAAAAAATAATCAACGTCTCCGCAAAGACTTGTGTCGACCACGATACCATTATTTGATATGGATAACATATATTTATCGCCCAATCGTGTTTTGAAACAAAATCGTATACGTTTAAAAAAGTCAAAGAAAATAAGGATAAATAAGGGCAAAAACGAAAAAATAATTAACGTCTCTGGAAACACTTGTTTTAGAACACGACACCAGTATTTGATGTGGATAACATATATTTATCGCCCCATCGTGTTTTGAAGCAAAATCGGATATGTTTAAAAAAGTCAAGGAAAATAAAGGTAAATATGGGAAAGCACGAAAAAATACTCAACGTCTCTAGAAAGACTTTTTTCGAACACGAAGGCATTATTTGATGTGGATAACATCTATTTGTCGCCCCATCATGTTTTCAAACAAAATCATATGCATTTAAAAAAGCAAAGGAAAATAAGGGTAAACAGGGGCAAGCACGAAAAAATAATCAACGTCTCCGAAAAAACTTGTTTTCGAACACGACACCATTATTTGATATGCATAACATATATTTATCGCCCCATCGTTTTTTGAAGCAAAATCGTATACTTTTAAAAAACCCAAGGAAAATAAAGGTAAGTAGGGGCAAGCACGAAAAAATAATCAACGTCTCCGGAAAGACTTGATTTCAAACACGGCACCATTATTTGATGTGGATAATATATATTTATCGCCCCATTGTGTTTTGAAGCAACATCGTATACGTTAAAAAAAGTCAAGGATAATAAGGGTAAATAGGGGCAAGCACGAAAAAATAATCAACGTCTCCGGAAAGACTTGTTTTCGAACACGACACCATTATTTGATGTGGATAACATATATTTATCGCCCCATCATGTTTTGTAGCAACATCGTATACATTTAAAAAAGTCGAGAAAAATAAGGGTAAGTAGGGGCAAGCACGAAAAAATAATCAACGTCTCCAAAAAGACTTGTTTTCGAACACGGCGACATTATTTGATGTGGATAACACATATCGCCCTATCAAGTTTTAAAAAAAGATCGTATACGTTTAAAAAAGTCAAGGAAAATAAGGGTAAATAAGGGCAAGCACAAAAAAGTAATCAACGTCTCCGGAAAGACTTGTTTTCCTACACGACACCATTATTATGTGTGGATAATTCATATTTATCGCCCCATCGTGTTTTGAAGCAACATCGTATACGTTAAAAAAAGTCAAGGATAATAAGGGTAAACAGGGGCAAGCACGAAAAAATAATCAACGTCTCCGGAAAGACTTGTTTCAAGCACGACACCATTATTTGATGTGGAAAAATAATTATCGTCTCCGGAAAGACTTATTTTCGAACACGGACCATTATTTGATGTGGATAACATATATTTATCGCCCCATCGTGTTTTGAAGCAACATCATATACGTGTAAAAAAGTCGAGAAAAATAAGGGCAAATAGGGGCAAGCACGAAAAAATAATCAACGTCTCCGGAAAGACTTGTTTTCGAACACTGCAACATTATTTGATGTGGATAACATATGTCGCCCCATCATGTTTTAAAACAAGATCGTATACGTTTAAAAAAGTCAAGGAAAATAAGGGTAAATATGGGCAAGCACGAAAAAGTAATCGACATCTCCAGAAAGACTTGTTTTCATACGAGACACCATTATTTGATGTGGATAACATATATTTATCGCCCAATCGTGTTTTGAAGCAACATCGTATACGTTAAAAAAAGTCAAGGATAATAAGGGTAAATAGGGGCAAGCACGAAAAAGTAATCAACGTCTCCAGAAAGACTTGTTTTCGAACACGACAACACTATTTGATGTGGATAACATATATTTATCGCCCCATCGTGTTTTGAACAAAATCGTATACGTTTAAAAAAGTCGAGGAAAATAAGGGTAAATAGGGTCAAGCACGAAAAAATAATCAACGTCGCCAGAAAGACTTGTTTCAAGCACGACACCATTTATTTGATGTGGATAACATATATTTATCGCCCCATCGTGTTTTGAAGCAAAATCGTATACGTTTAAAAAAGTCATGGATAATAAGGGTAAATAGGAGCAAGCACGAAAAAGTAATCAACGTCTCCGGAAAGACTTGTTTTCGTACACGACACCATTATCTGATGTGGATAACTTATATTTATTGTCCCATCGTGTTTTGAAGCAAAATCTAATACGTTTTAAAAATCAAGGAAAATAAGGGTAAATAAGGGCAAGCACGAAAAAGTAATCAATGTCTTCGGAAAGACTTGTTTTCGTACACGACACCATTATTTGATGTGGATAATTCATATTTATCGCGCCATCGTGTTTTGAAGCAACATCGTATGCGTTAAAAAAAGTCAAGGATAATAAGGGTAAACAGGGGCAAGCACGAAAAAATAATCAACGTCTCCGAAAAGACTTGTTTTCGAACACGACACCATTATTTGATATGCATAACATATATTTATCGCCCCATCGTTTTTGACGCAAAATCGTATACTTTTAAAAAACCCAAGGAAAATAAAGGTAAGTAGGGGCAAGCACGAAAAAATAATCAACGTCTCTGGAAAGACTTGATTTCAAGCACGGCACCATTATTTGATGTGGATAACATATATTTATCGCCCCATCGTGATTTGAAGCAACATCGTATACGTTAAAAAAAGTCAAGGATAATAAGGTAAATAGGGGCAAGCACGAAAAAATAATCAACGTCTCCGGAAAGACTTATTTTCGAACACGGACCATTATTTGATGTGGATAACATATATTTATCGCCCCATCGTGTTTTGAAGCAACATCATATACGTTTAAAAAGTCGAGAAAAATAAGGGTAAATAGGGGCAAGCACGAAAAAATAATCAACGTCTCCGGAAAGACTTGTTTTCGAACACTGCGACATTATTTGATGTGGATAACATATGTCGCCCCATCATGTTTTAAAACAAGATCGTATACGTTTAAAAAAGTCAAGGAAAATAAGGGTAAATAGGGGCAAGCACGAAAAAGTAATCGACGTCTCCGGAAAGACTTGTTTTCTTACACGACACCATTATTTGATGTGGATAACTTATATTTATCGCCCCATCGTGTTTTGAAGCAAAATCTAATACGTTTTAAAAATCAAGGAAAATAAAGGTAAATAGGGGCAAGAATGAAAACGTAATCGACGTCTCCGGAAAGACTTGTTTTCGAACACGACAACACTATTTGATATGGATAACATATATTTATCGCCCCATCGTGTTTTGAAGCAAAATCGTATACGTTTAAAAAAGTCGAGGAAAATAAGGGTAAATAAGGTCAAGCACGAAAAAATAATCAACGTCTCCAGAAAGACTTGTTTCAAGAACGACACCATTATTTGATGTGGATAACATATATTTATCTCCCCATCGTGTTTTGAAGCAAAATCGTATACGTTTAAAAAAGTCAAGGATAATAAGGGTAAATAGGAGCAAGCACGAAAAAGTAATCAACGTCTCCGGAAAGACTTGTTTTCGTACACGACACCATTATTTGATGTGGATAACTTATATTTATTGCCCCATCGTGTTTTGAAGCAAAATCTAATACGTTTTAAAAATCAAGGAAAATATGGGTAAATAGGGCAAGAATGAAAACGTAATCGACGTCTCTTGAAAGACTTGTTTTCGAACACAACAACATTATTTGATGTGGATAACATATGTTTATCGCCCCATCATGTTTTGAAGCAAAATCGTATACATTTAAAAAAGACAAGGAAAATAAGGGTAAATAGGGGCATGCATGAAAAAGTAATCAACAACTCCATAAAGACTTGTTTCAAGCACGACACCATTATTTGATGTGGATAACATATATTTATCGCCCCATCATGTTTTGAAGCAAAATCGTATACGTTTAAAAAAGTCAAGGATAATAAGGGTAAATAGGGGCAAGCACGAAAAAGTAATCAACTTCTCCAGAAAGACTTGTTTTCGTACACGACACCATTATTTGATGTGGATAACTTATATTTATAGCCCCTTCGTGTTTTGAAGCAAAATCTAATACGTTTTAAAATTCAAGGACAATAAGGGTAAATAGGGGCAAGAATAAAAACGTAATCGACGTCTCTGGAAAGACTTGTTTTCGAACACGACAACATTATTTGATGTGGATAACATATATTTATCGCCCCATCGTGTTTTGAAGCAAAATCGTTTACATTTAAAAAAGTCAAGGATAATAAGGGTAAATAGGGGCAAGCACGAAAAAGTAATCAACGTCTCCGGAAACACTTGTTTTCGTACACGACACCATTATTTGATGTGGATAACTTATATTTATCGCCCCATCGTGTTTTGAAGCAAAATCTAATACGTTTTAAAAATCAAGGAAAATAAGGGTTAATAGGAGCAAGAATGAAAACGTAATCGACGTCTCCAGAAAGGCTTGTTTTCGAACACGACAACATTATTTGATGTGGATAACACATATTTATCGCCCCATCATGTTTTGAAGCAAAATCATATACTTTTAAAAAAGTCAAAGAAAATAAGGGTAAATTGGGGCAACCACGAAAAAATAATCAACGTCTCCAAAAAGACTTGTTTCGAGCACGATACTATTATTTGATATGGATAACATATATTTATCGCCCAATCGTGTTTTGAAACAAAATCGTATACGTTTAAAAAAGTCAAAGAAAATAATGGTAAATAAGGTCAAGAAAGAAAAAATAATTAACGTCTCTAGAAACACTTGTTTTAGAACACGACACCATTATTTGATGTGGATAACATATATTTATCGCCCCATCGTGTTTTGAAGAAAAATCGTATACGTTTAAAAAAGTCAAGGGAAATAAGGGTAAGTAGGGGCAAGCCCGAAGAAAAATCAATGTCTCCTGAAAGACTTGATTTCAAACACGGCACCATTATTTGATGTCGATAACATATATTAATGGCCCCATCGTGTTTTGAAGCGACATCGTATACGTTTCAAAAAGTCGAGAAAAATAAGGGTAAATAGGGGTAAGCACGAAAAAATAATCTACGTCTCTGGAAAGACTTGTTTTCGAATACGACGGCATTATTTGATATGGATAACATATATTTAACGCCCCATCATGTTTTGAAACAAAATCGTGTACGTACAAAAAAGTAAAGGAAAATAAGGGTAAGTAGGGGCAAGCACGAAAAAATAATCAACGTCTATGGAAAGAATTGTTTCGAGCATGACACCATCATTTAATGTGGATAACATATATTTATCCCCTCATCGTGTTTTGAAGAAAAATCGTATACGTTTAAAAAAGTCAAGGAAAATAAGGGTAAATATGGGCAAGTATGAAAAAATAATCAACGTCTCCAGAAATACTTTTTTTTCGAACACGGCGGCATTATTTGATGTGGATAACATCTATTTATCGCCCCATCATGTTTTGAAACAAACTCGTATACGTTTAAAAAAGCAAAGGAAAATAAGTGTAAATAGGGGCAAGCACGAAAAAATAATCAACGTCTTCGAAAGACTTGTTTTCGAACACGACACCATTATTTGATATGGATAACATATATTTCTCGCCCCATCATTTTTTGAAGCAAAATTTAATACGTTTTAAAAATCAAGGAAATAAGGGTAAATAGGGGCAAGAATGAAAACATAATCGACGTCTCCAGAAAGGTTTGTTTGCGAACACGACAACATTATTTGATGTGGATAACATATATTTATCGCCCAATCATGTTTTGATGTACAATCATATACGTTTAAAAAAGTCAAGGAAAATAAGGGTAAATTGGGGCAACCACGAAAAAATAATCAACGTCTCCGGAAAGACTTGTTTCGAGCACGATACCATTATTTGATATGGATAAAATATATTTATCGCCCAATTGTGTTTTGAAACAAAATCGTATACGTTTAAAAAAAGTCAAAGAAAATAAGGGTAAATAAGGGCAAGAACGAAAAAATAACTAACGTCTCTGGAGACACTTGTTTTAGAACATGACACCAGTATTTGATGTGGATAACATATATTTATCGTCCCATCGTGTTTTGAAGCAAAATCATATATGTTTAAAAAAGTCAAGAAAAATAAGGGTAAATATGGGCAAGCACGAAAAAATACTCAACGTCTCTAGAAAGACTTTTTTTCGAACACGACGGCATTATTTGATGTGGATAACATCTATTTGTCGCCCCATCATGTTTTGAAACAAAATCATATGCATTTAAAAAAGCAAAGGAAAATAAGGGTAAACTGGGGCAAGCACGAAAAAATAATCAACGTCTCCGAAAAGACTTGTTTTCGAACACGACACCATTATTTGATATGCATAACATATATTTATCGCCCCATCGTTTTTTGAAGCAAAATGTATACTTTTAAAAAACCCAAGAAAAGTAAAGGTAAGTAGGGGCAAGCACGAAAAAATAATCAAAGTCTCCGGAAAGACTTGTTTTCATACACGACACCATTATTTGATGTGGATAACTTATATTTAGAGCCCCATCGTGTTTTGAAGCAAACTCTAATACGTTTTAAAAATCAAGGGAAATAAGGGTAAATAGGGGCAAGAATGAAAACGTAATCGACGTCTCCAGAAAGGGTTGTTTTCGAACACGAAATTATTTGATGTGGATAACATATATATATCTCCCCATCATGTTTTGAAGCAAAATCATATACGTTTAAAAAAGTTAAGGAAAATAAAGGTAAATTGGGGCAACCACGAAAAAATAATCAACGTCTCCAGAAAGACTTGTTTCGAGCACGATACCATTATTTGATAGGGATAACATATATTTATCGCCCAATCGTGTTTTGAAACAAAATCGTATACGTTTAAAAAAGTCAAAGAAAATAAGGGTAAATAAGGGCAAGAAAGAAAAAATAATTAACGTCTCTGGAAACACTTGTTTTAGAACACAACACCATTATTTGATGTGGGTAACGTATATTTATCGCCCCATCGTGTTTTGAAGCATAATCGTATACGTTTAAAAAACTCAAGGAAAATAAGGGTAAGTAGGGGCAAGCACGAAAAAATAATCAACGTCTCCGGAAAGACTTGATTTCAAACACGGCACCTTTATTTGATGTCGATAACATATATTAATCGCCCCATCGTGTTTTGAAGCGACATCGTATACGTTTAAAAAAGTCGACGAAAATAAGGGTAAATAAGGGCAAGCACGAAAAAATAATCAACGTCTCCGGAAAGACTTGTTTTGGAATACGGCGGCATTATTTGATATGGATAACATATTTTTAACGCCCCGTCATGTTTTGAAACAAAATCGTATACGTTAAAATAATCAACGTATCCGGAAAGAATTGTTACGAGCACGACGCCATTATTTGATGTGGATAAAATATATTTATTGCCCCATCGTGTTTTGACGCAAAATCTTATACATTTAAAAAAGTCAAGGAAAATAAGGGTAAATAGGGGCAAGCACGAAAAAATAATCAACGTCTCCGGAAAAACTTGTTTCAAGCACGACACCATTATTTGATGTGGAAAAATAATTAACGTCTCCGAAAAGATTTGTTTTCGAACACGAAACCATTATTTGATGTGGATAACATAAATTTATCGCCCCATCATGTTTTGTAGCAACATCGTATACGTTTAAAAAAGTCGAGGAAAATAAGGGTAAATAGGGGCAAGCACGAAAAAATAATCAACGTCTTCGGAAAGACTTGTTTCCAGCACGACACCATTATTTGATGTGGAAAAATAATTAACGTCTCCGGAAAGATTTGTTTTCATACATGACACCACTATTTGATGTGGATAACATATATTTATCGCCCCATCGTTTTTTTGAAGCAAAAATCTTATACGTTTAAAAAAGTCAAGTAAAATAAGGGTAAAAAAGGGAAGCACGAGAAAATAATCAACGTATCCGGAAAGACTTATTTTCGAACACGAACCATTATTTGATGTGGATAACATATATTTATCACCCCATCGTGTTTTGAAGCAACATCATCTACGTTTAAAAAAGTCGAGGAAAATAAGGGTAAATAGGGGCAAGCAGGAAAAAATAATCAACGTCTCCGGAAAGACTTGTTTTCGAACACGGCGACATTATTTGATGTGGATAACATATATCGCCCCATCATGTTTTAAAACAAGATCGTATACGTTTAAAAAAGTCAAGGAAAATAAGGGTAAATGTTCTAGAGATTTTTGTGGGTATTTGGTGACCGAGTTACCCGACCTCAGGTCGATCTCAAGGAAGATCATTCGGAGCTTTGTTTTTATTTAATTGTCGAAATATAAAAATGAGAAAATAAACCTAAACATTCTACTCCATTTTGATGTGGTTTTATATTTAACTAAAATTCTTAATTTAATTTAACAAATATAAAATGAAAAGAACATTAAATAAACAACAGTAAAATAATAAAAATGGTAAATGGGTAAAAAGAATAAAGATGAGGAAAGTGTTAGGGAATCGGGAAATAATTGTATCAATTTTAATGATAACTTCGAATTGTTATTCATTCGGTTAAATGATTCGATAAACACACTAATTTAGAGGTTCATATTCCATTCAGTTACGAGTAAGAATATAAACATATATCAATGTATTCGCGTACCACCTAACATATAAGCAATACAGTTACGTGTAAACTTATTTATTTCGAGCCGTGATCAATCAACTTCGCCATTTTCGGGTTAAAAGTTGATTAAGTAGATTTAAAAGAATGTTTAGTTCTACTTAAATCATAAAAATAAATATAACTCAAAATAATAGGAACAATCAACAATTCGTCATCATCATCGAACCGACACAATCATTTCCCTATCCCTAACGAAGGGTTTAGTTCGTCATGATTTTATTGACACAAATAATAAGAATAATCCAAGCTATCGTTTTACTCATAAAAACTTTCGAACGATAACTTACGATTACGATTAAAACTTGACGTCAATATATCGCTTAGAACTTTTAGGGAAATGAAAATAAACAACTTACAAGATTAAAACCAAGCTTGCATGCAAAGATCAAACTTGAAGAATATCAAGAACACTAAGAACACTCTTGGAAATATTTACATAGAAAAGAGAAGAAAAGTGAAGTTGTGAAATAAGTGAAAGAGAAGAGAGTATTTATAGGAAAAAAAATAGAAAACTTATAATATAAGAAAAGAAAAATGTGGAAAAGATGATAGGAAAAATGGGAAAGAAGATGGGAAAAATAGGAAAGAAAAAATGTAAGAAAAGGTGAAAGAAGATAGGAAATTTGAGAGAAAAGTTGGAATTTTCGGACAAAAACCGAAAGTGATTTTTCAACGCGCATTCGCGCACGTCTCGGGCGGCTTTGCTTCTCGGGCTCGTTTTGGGCTCGTCCGAACTCGGAATTGAGTTCCGTTTATTTCTACGCGTCGCTAATGAACCCATCTATTCAATGATGTATACCAATACAAATTTCACCCAGAATACAATTATCTAAGGATTTTTAACTTCCAAGGTGTTGGCAACTCGCTCGATTTTACGCTTCGGTCCCGTACGAACTCATCCGAACTCGAAATCGAGTTCCGCTTTTTCCTGTGTGTAGCTAACGAGCTCCTCTTTCCATTAATGTGATCATGCCCAATAACTTTCCAAAATCTTGCTCTTCCGAGATTTTCGACCGTTTCTTTATTTTACAAATACTCGAAAAAAAAAAATATACAAAAATCCACACAAATACTTAAATATTACAAATCACCAAAAAAAATAAAAACTACCCAAAATCCCACAAAATTACTAAAAATGCATAAAAATAATAATAAAAAACATTAATAAAAACATAACAAAAATAACACTAACAACTCCCCCACACTTAATTCTTTGTTCGTCCCGAACAAAGATAAAAACTTAAACAAAACAATTCAAACATTTTTTTTTCACTTTTTTTTTCTTATTTTTTTTTCTTTTCTTCT
Organism: Striga hermonthica; assembly: GCA_902706635.1. Taxonomy (NCBI): domain Eukaryota; kingdom Viridiplantae; phylum Streptophyta; class Magnoliopsida; order Lamiales; family Orobanchaceae; genus Striga; species Striga hermonthica. The sequence goes on along the minus strand of CACSLK010024563.1, from coordinate 22,473 downwards.
TTTTTTTTTAATTTTTTATCACACAATAACAATAAAAACCAAAATAACGTCGTCCACACTTAAAATAAACAATGTCCCCATTGTTTAAGGAAAAATAAAAAAATATCTGAAATAAAAGAAAGAAAAATAAAAACTTACTAACACAATGAAAAAAAATCACTGTGCG
>CACSLK010024563.1:10335-22077 GCA_902706635.1 Striga hermonthica | reverse complement strand
TTTTGAAGAAAAAAAAATACTCGATTTATTGCCGTGAGCTCGGCATCAATCATTTTTAGAAATACTCAGGATTGACGAGACTAACAGTCTCGATATGTTGTTTTCTGAACTCACCTTCGTAGTACGGTTTGAGTCTTTGTCCGTTTACCATGAATATTTTGCCATTTATTGGGTTTCGAATTTGAAAAGCTCCAAGTGACAAGACCTCATCAATAATATAAGGTCCACTCCATCGGGATCTCAACTTACCCAGAAAAAACCGCAAACGAGAGTTAAATAATAGAACTTTCATACCCGGTATAAAGTTCTTTTGTTTGATTTTCGCATCGCATAGGCTTCATTTCTCAACTCCTCCAGCTCGGATAATTGCAATGTTCGTTCTTTTTCGGCTGCTTCGACATCAACATTAATTTTCTTTATTGCCCAATATGCCTTATGCTCAATTTCAACAGGAAGATGGAATGTTTTTCCATAGACGAGCCGTAACGGACTCATCCCCAATACACCCTTGTATGCTGTCCTTTGGGCCCATAGCGCATCGTCAACACGAGTCGACCAATCTTTCCGTGAATAATTCACGGTTTTCTCCAAAATATTTTTTATCTGTTTGTTGCTCGTCTCGGCTTGTCCCGACGTCTGAGGATGGTACGGGGTAGCCACCTTATGGGAAATCCCATATTTCTTCATCAACTTTTCAAAAATACGTTGCAAAAGTGTTTGCCACCGTCGCTTACAATCGCTCGTGGGAATCCAAACCTGCTCAAGATATTGCTGCGCAAAAACTTGATGACCACATTAGCATCACATGTCCTTGTGGGAATAGCCTCGACCATTTGGACACGTAATCTACGGCGAGTAAAATGTACTCGAAACCAAAAGATTTAGGAAATAGTCCCATAAAGTCGATACCCCATACATCGAAAATTTCTACTTGTAAATTATTTACAAGGGGCATCTCGTTTCTAGGACCAATATTCCCAATTCTTTGGCATCTGTCACAAGCACGACAAAAATTATGAGCATCTTTGAAAAGGGTAGGCCAAAACAAACCTGACTGAAGAACCTTGAAAGCGGTTTTCTGACCTCCGAAATGTCCTCCACAATGAAATTCATGGCAAAATGCTAGGACATCAACTTGCTCTTCCTCTGGCACACATCTCCTGAGCACCTCGTCCTTTCCTATCTTAAAAAGGTACGGCTCGTCCCAAAAGTAACTCCTGCACATAGAAACAAATCGCTTTTTCTCTTGGGAAGAGAAATTAGGCCGCAATATTTCACAACATAAATAATTCACAATATCAGCATACCAAACACTCTTTGAAACCTCAAGTACATGCTCATAAGGAAAATCATCATTAATGAAACTATGCACAAGCAATGAGGATGTATGATCAAATGATGATATGCGTGATAAGTGATCAGCAACTACGTTCTCGGAACCCTTTCTATCTTTAATATCTACATCAAACTCTTGTAATAACAAAATCCACCTAATGAGCCGTGGTTTAGAATGTGTTTTGCTCAGAAGGTACTTCAAAGCCGCGTGGTCTGAGTGAACAATGATTTTCGAACCCAAAATGTAAGATCGAAATTTTTCCAATGAAAAAACTACGGCTAGAAGCTCCTTCTCAGTAGTAGTGTAATTCTGTTGAGCACTATTAAGGGTCAAACTAGCATAATAAATTACACGGAGCAATTTATCAACCCGTTGACCCAAAACGGCACCTACTGCAATGTTAGATGCATCACACATTATTTCAAAAAGAAGCGAGCAATCAGGAGCTATAACAATCGGGGCACTTACAAGCTTATTTTTCAATTCATTAAAAGCACTCAAGCAAGCATCATCAAAAATGAACAGCACATCTTGAGCTAGCAAGTGACACAATGGCCGGCTAATTTTTGAAAAATCTTTAATAAAACGTCTATAAAATCCGGCATGCCCCAAGAAACTCCTAATTCCCTTAACATTCACAGGAGGAGGAAGTTTTTCAATAACGTCAACTTTGGCCTTATCGACCTCAATCCCTTTATTAGAAACAACATGTCCCAAGACAACTCCACTCCTAACCATGAAATGACTTTTTTTCCCAACTCAAAGTAAGATTTGACTCTATGCAACGTTCAAGGACGCGGGATAAATTATAGAGACAATGAGAGAATGAATCACCAAAAATAGAAAAATCATCCATAAATACCTGCAAGCAATCCTCGAGCATGTCTGAGAAAATGGAAAACATGCACCTCTGAAACGTGCCAGGTGCATTGCATAAGCCGAAAGGCATCCTTCGGAAAGCGAACGTGCCGAAAGGGCACGTAAATGTTGTCTTCGGCTGGTCCTCCGGTGCTATGGCCACTTGGTAGTAGCCCGAGAGTCCATCTAAGAAACAATAGAACTGGTGGCCCGATAGTCTGTCAAGGATCTGGTCAATAAATGGCAACGGGAAATGATCCTTCTTTGTTGCCGCATTCCGTCGTCGGTAATCAATACACATCTGCCACCCGGTAGTGATCCGAGTAGGGACCAGTTCCTTTTTGTCATTTTCTATCACGGTGATGCCTCCTTTCTTCGGCACCACGTGGATCGGGCAGACCCACTCGCTACTAGCCACCGGGTAAATCAACCCTTCAGAGTAGAATTTCAATATCTCTTTCTTTACAACCTCGATCATATTCGGATTTAGCCTTCGTTGGCTGTCCTGAAATGGCTTGGCTCCTTCTTCTAAAATTATGCGGTGCATACACGTGGAAGGGCTGATGCCCTTGATATCACCAAGACTCCAACCGATCGCTTTTCGATTTTTCTTTAACACCCCAACGAGCTCCTTTTCTTCCTCTGGATTGAGTTCGGCAAAAATTATCGCCGGTCGCCGCTTCTCGTCATCAAGGAACACATACTTGAGATGTGAGGGAAGTTCTTTCAACTCTAGTGGCGGTGGATCAATTTGTCGGGGTTCCTTGACCTCAAAGAGCTCAATGGTCGGTTCCTCTTTTTCAGTAATTTTTGGCATCAATCTTTCCTCCAAGTCTCGAATGGCTATCTCCTCGACTAATGGATCCATCTTATCAACAAAGGCACATTCCTCGATAAAGTTCACCGAGGATGCTGATGTGGCTTCCCGAACCCATATGGATACCGATTCATCCAAAACCATCATGTTCAATGTCCCATTCTTTACGTCTATCAATGTGTGAGTGGTGGCCATGAAAGGTCTGCTGAGAAGGATAGTGTGATCCTTCGCATTCTCCTGTACGTCTCCGACATCAAAGACCACAAAATCTACTGGGACAATTAATTTTCCGACACGAACAAGAACATCCTCCACTACCCCCTTGGGGTATCGAATCGAACGGTCTGCAAGTTGGAGGCACATTCGGGTTGACCGTAAATCGCCAAGGCCAAGTTTTTGAAAAATGGAGAATGGCATGAGGTTGATCCCTGCTCCGAGATCTAGCATCCCCGAAGCCTCTTTCCCATTCCCGAGGGCAATTTTGATTATAAAACCCCCAGGATCACATTCCTTTTTCGGCAAGTCATGATGCATAGCACTTGCCGCCTCATAAACGACCACCTTCTCATCATCTCCGAACTTCCTCTTTCTCGTCACCAATTCTTTGAAAATTTTTACATAGGACGGCATATTTTTTATAACGTCTAGCAATGGAAGGTTGACGTTAACCTTCGAAAGCATGTTGTATAGGTCTAGGAATTGTTGCTCTTGCTTCTCGTCCTTCAATCGTCCTGGAAAAGGTATATGAGGTCTGTATGGATTCGAGGCTTTATGCAATAGTGAGTCCTCCGTAGTCTTCTTTGCATCGCCCTCTTTGTTTGTTAACATGACATCGTCTCTTGTTAATTGAGCTTGGTTTTCCTCTTCGAGTGGAATTGGCATTTCCACTTGGTTATCGACCACTTTTCCGCTTCGCAACACCGTTATTGCTTTGGCCTCCGTGGGTTGACTGGTAAGCTTCCCTTTGTCTGCCTCAGCCTCAATATTTCCAACTCGAGTGGCTAGTTGCCCCACTTGGGTTTCTATGCGTTTGATTGATGACTCCTGGTTGGTCATGAATTGGAGAACTTTGTCCCACCTATCGTCTTGGTAAGACGAACCTTGTCCTATCTCCTGGTTTTGCATCCCGGTAATTGGTCCCCTTTGTTGTTGTTGAAACTGCTGTTTTGGGTAATTCGGCCTCATTTGCTGTTGAGGAATATAATTGGGCCGAGGTTGTTGTTGAGCGAAGTTTTGTCGGGGCTGTTGAACGTTGTTGTTGTTAGCCCAAGAGAAATTAGGATGGTTTCGCCACCCTGGGTTGTATGTGTTGGAAAATGGATCGTTGATCGGTCGGTTCTGGTATCCCTGCAAAGCGTTCTTGATCGAAGGCCGAAAGGCACATCTCCGATCCATGCCCTTGAACTCCACACACCCCGCAAACATTAACAGCCATGCATTGCGTTGGCTGAACTCCTCTTGAGGTGAGTAACCTCATTTGCTCCGTTAGTTCGGTGATTTGCCGAACAATAGCATCTTGTCCGTGCGAGACCTCGTTTACGGCCATTCTTTTCCCCCGAAAGCTCTTTTGAGATGAGTTGGTACTCATCGTCTTAAAAATCTCCATCATTTCCTCCGCCGTGCGAGCACCGATATCTCCCCCGGCAGCATTGTCCACCATGTATTGTAGGTTTCTATCGAGAGAATCGTAAAAACTGCTCACCAATAGGCCGGATGGAAGATTATGATGTGGGCACTGTCTTTGAAGGTCTTTGAATCGCTCCCACGCCTCATGGAATGGCTCATTGGGATGTTGGGCAAATGAGACGATTTGGCCTCTCAACTCTTGGGTCTTCTGGTGGGAATAGTATTTCCCAATGAACTTGGAATACACTTGCTCCCAAGTAGTGAGTGAGTCGGGAGCAAGATTCATAAACCAAGCCTTTGTCCGGTCCTTTAATGTGTGCGGGAAACACCTCATTTTTAGTTGGTCCTCATTTAACCCTTGAAGAGGAAGGGTTTGGAGGACATTATAGAACTCCCAGATGAAATGGAGAGGATCTTCGTTCGGCAAGCCATAGAAGGATGGGAGCTGGTTGTAGTGGATTGTTTTTAGCTCGTAATTCCGAGCCGCAGGTCCCAAACGGATGCAAGAAGTCACCGGTCCAATCATCGGTTGGGCCATTTCTCGGAGGAGAGAACGTGGAGGTGAATTTCCTCTCTGTACGTCTTGGTGCGTCATTTTCTCCGGATCTTTTGATGTAGAGGTGTCCGGAGTGACTTTTATTTTTGTCAGTTTCTTTTTGCTCTTTTTGTCTTTCGGAGTAAGAACAAGTCCGCTCCTAGTACGCATACAAAAAGTCTACAATTAATAAAAATATTAATTTTTTTTATATTATTTTTTTATTATTTATATATATATATATATATTTTAATAATTTTTTTTACTAATTAAAACAAATAAAAAGAAGTGATGAGCTAAAAAGAAAAAAAAATTACAATTTATATATAAATAATAAAAAGAAAAATCGAGAGAACTACGAAAATTAAGAAAAATCACAAAAATGAGAGAAATAAAAAAAATGAGACAATTAAATATCTAACTAGGCATCCTATTACCGTCCCCGGCAACAGCGCCAATTTGTTCGAGAGATTTTTGTGGGTATTTGGTGACCGAGTTACCCGACCTCGGGTCGATCTCAAGGAAGATCATTCGGAGCTTTGTTTTTTATTTAATTGTCGAAATATAAAAATGAGAAAATAAACCTAAACATTCTACTCCATTTTGATGTGGTTTTATATTTAACTAAAATTCTTAATTTAATTTAACAAACATAAAATGAAAAGAACAGTAAATACACAACAGTAAAATAACAAAAATGGTAAATGGGTAAAAATAATAAAGATGAGGAAAGTGTTAGGGAATCGAGAAATAATTGTATCAATTTTAATGATATTCATTCGGTTAAATGATACGATAAACACACTAATTTAGAGGTTCATATTCCATTCAGTTACGAGTAAGAATATAAACATAAATCAATGTATTCGCGCACCACCTAACATATAAGCAATACAGTTACGTGTAAACTTATTTATTTCGAGCCGTGATCAATCAACTTCGCCATTTTCGGGTTAAAAGTTGATTAAGTAGATTTAAAAGAATGTTTAGTTCTACTTAAATCATAAAAATAAATATAACTCGAAATAATAGGAACAATCAACAAATCGTCATCATCATTGAACCGACACAATCATTTCCCTATCCCTTACGAAGGGCTTAGTTCGTCATGATTTTATTGACACAAATAATAAGAATAATCCAAGCTATCGTTTTACTCATAAAAACTTTCGAACGATAACTTACGATTACGATTAAAACTTGACGTCAATATATCACTTAGAACTTTTAGGGAAATGAAAATAAACAACTTACAAGATTAAAACCAAGCTTGCATGCAAAGATCAAACTTGAAGAATATCAAGAACACTAAGAACACTCTTGGAAATATTTACATAGAAAAGAGAAGAAAAGTGAAGTTGTGAAATAAGTGAAAGAGAAGAGAGTATTTATAGGAAAAAAAATAGAAAACTTATAATATAAGAAAAGAAAAATGTGGAAAAGATGATAGGAAAAATGGGAAAGAAGATGGGAAAAATAGGAAAGAAAATATGTAAGAAAAGGTGAAAGAAGATATGAAATTTGAGAGAAAAGTTGGAATTTTCGGACAAAAACCGAAAGTGATTTTTCCGCGCGCATTCGCGCACGTCTCGGGCGGCTTTGCTTCTCGGGCTCGTTTTGGGCTCGTCCGAACTCGGAATTGAGTTTCGTTTTTTTTCTACGCGTCGCTAACGAACCCCTCTATTCAATGATGTATGACAATACAAATTTCACCCAGAATACAATTATCTAAGGATTTATAACTTCCAAGGTGTCGGCAACTCGCTCGATTTTACGCTTCGGTCCCGTACGAACTCATCCGAACTCGAAATTGAGTTCCGCTTTTTCCTGTGTGTAGCTAACGAGCTCCTCTTTCCATTAATGTGATCATGTCCAATAACTTTCCAAAATCTTGCTCTTCCGAGATTTTCGACCGTTTCTTTATTTTACAAATACTCGAAAAATAAAAAAAAATATACAAAAATCCACACAAATACTTAAATATTACAAATCACTAAAAAAAATAAAAACTACCCAAAATCCCACAAAATTACTAAAAATACATAAAAAAATAATAAAAAACATTAATAAAAACATAACAAAAATAACACTAACAGTAAATAGGGGCAAGCACGAAACAATAATCAACGTCTCCGGAAAGACTTGTTTCAAGCAGGACACCAATATTTGATGTGGATAACATATATTTATCGCCCCATCGTGTTTTGAAGCAAAATTGTATACGTCTAAAAAAGTCAAGGATAATAAGGGTAAATAGGGCAAGCACGAAAAAGTAATCAACGTCTCCGAAAAGATTTGTTTTCGTACACGACACCATTATTTGATGTGGATAACTTATGTTTATCGCCCCATCGTGTTTTGAAACAAAATAAATACGTTTTATAAATCAAGGAAAATAATGGTAAATAGAGGCAAGCACGAAAAAATAATCAACGTCTCCGGAAAGACTTGTTTTTGACCACGACACCACTATTTGATGTGGATAACATATATTTATCGCCCCATCGTGTTTTGAAGCAAAATCGTATACGTTTAAAAAAGTCAAGGATAATAAGGGTAAATAGGGGCAAGCACGAAAAAGTAATCAACGTCTCCGGAAAGACTTGTTTTCGTACACGACACCTTTATTTGATGTGGATAACTTATATTTATCGCCCCATCGTGTTTTGAAGCCAAATCTAATACGTTTTAAAAATCAAGGAAAATAAAGGTAAATAGGGGCAAGAATGAAAACTTAATCGACGTCTCCAGAAAGGCTTGTTTTCGAACACGACAACATTATTTGATGTGGATAACATATATTTATCGCCCCATCATGTTTTGAAGCAAAATCATATACGTTTAAAAAATTCAAGGAAAATAAAGGTAAATTGGGGCAACCACGAAAAAATTATCAACATCTCCGGAAAGACTTGTTTTGAGCACGATACCATTAATTGATATGGATAACATATATTTATCGCCCAATCGTGTTTTGAAACAAAATCGTATACGTTTAGAAAAGTCAAAGAAAATAAGGGTAAATAAGGGCAAGAACGAAAAAATAATTAACGTCTCTGGAAACACTTGTTTTAGAACACGACACCAGTATTTGATGTGGATAACATATGTTTTTCGCCCCATCGTGTTTTGAAGCAAAATCGTATATGTTTTAAAAAGTCAAGGAAAATAAGGGTAAATATGGGCAAGCACGAAAAAATACTCAACGTCTCTAGAAAGACTTTTTTTCGAACACGACGGCATTATTTGATGTGGATAACATCTATTTGGTCGCCCCATCATGTTTTGAAACAAAATCATATGCATTTAAAAAAGCAAAGGAAAATAAGGGTAAACAGGGGCAAGCACGAAAAAATAATCAACGTCTCCAAAAAGACTTGTTTTCGAACACGACACCATTATTTGATATGCATCATATATTTATCGCCCCATCGTTTTTTGAAGCAAAATTGTATACTTTTAAAAAACCCAAGAAAAATAAAGGTAAGTAGGGGCAAGCACGAAAAAATAATCAAAGTCTCCGGAAAGACTTGTTTTCGTACACGACACCATTATTTGATGTGGATAACTTATATTTATCGCCCCATCGTGTTTTGAAGCAAACTCTAATACGTTTTAAAAATCAAGAAAAATAAGGGTAAATAGGGGCAAGAATGAAAACGTAATCGACGTCTCCAGAAAGGGTTGTTTTCGAACACGAAATTATTTGATGTGGATAACATATATATATCGCCCCATCATGTTTTGAAGCAAAATCATATACGTTTAAAAAAGTTAAGGAAAATAAGGGTAAATTGGGGCAACCACGAAAAAATAATCAACGTCTCCGGAAAGACTTGTTTCGAGCACGATACAATTATTTGCTAGGGATAACATATATTTATCGCCCAATCGTGTTTTGAAACAAAATCGTATTCGTTTAAAAAAGTCAATGAAAATAAGGGTAGATAAGGGCAAGAAAAAAAAAATAATTAACGTCTCTGGAAATACTTGTTTTATAACACGACACCATTATTTGATGTCGGTAACATATATTTATCGCCCCATCGTGTTTTGAAGCAAAATCGTATACGTTTAAAAATGTCAAGGAAAACAAGGGTAAGTAGGGTCAAGCACGAAAAAATAATCAACGTCTCCGGAAAGACTTGATTTCAAACACGGCACCATTATTTGATGTCGATAATATATATTAATCACCCCATCGTGTTTTGAAGCGACATCGTATACGTTTAAAAAAGTCGAGGAAAATAAGGGTAAATAAGGGCAAGCACGAAAAAATAATCAACGTCTCCGGAAAGACTTGTTTTCGAATACGGCGGCATTATTTGATATGGATAACATATTTTTAACGCCCCATCATATTTTGAAACAAAATCGTATACGTTAAAAAAAGTAAAAAAATAAGGGTAAATAAGGGCAAGCACGAAAAAATAATCAACGTATCTGGAAAGAAATGTTACGAGCACGACGCCATTATTTGATGTGGATAACACATATTTATCGCCCCATCGTGTTTTGACGCAAAATCTTATACGTTTAAAAAAGTCAAGGAAAATAAGGGTAAATAGGGGCAAGCACGAAAAAATAATCAACGTCTCCGGAAAAACATGTTTCAAGCACGACACCATTATTTGATGTGGAAAAATAATTAACGTCTCCGAAAAGATTTATTTTTTATCACGAAACCATTATTTGATGTGGATAACATAAATTTATTGCCCCATCATGTTTTGTAGCAACATCGTATACGTTTAAAAAAGTCGAGGAAAATAAGGATAAATAGGGGCAAGCACGAAAAAATAATCAACGTCTTCGGAAAGACTTGTTTCAAGCACGACACCATTATTTGATGTGGAAAAATAATTAACGTCTCCGGAAAGATTTGTTTTCATACATGACACCATTATTTGATATGGATAACATATATTTATCGCCCCATCGTTTTTTTGAAGAAAAAATCGTATACGTTTAAAAAAGTCAAGTAAAATAAGGGTAAAAAAGGGAAGCACGAGAAAATAATCAACGTATCCGGAAAGACTTATTTTCGAACACGAACCATTATTTGATGTGGACAACATATATTTATCGCCCCATCGTGTTTTGAAGCAACATCATCTACGTTTAAAAAAGTCGAGGAAAATAAGGGTAAATAGGGGCAAGCAGGAAAAAATAATCAACGTCTCCGGAAAGTCTTGTTTTCGAACACGGTGACATTATTTGATGTGGATAATATATATCGCCCCATCATGTTTTAAAACAAGATCGTATACGTTTAAAAAAGTCAAGGAAAATAAGGGTAAATAGGGGCAAGCACGAAACAATAATCAACGTCTCCGGAAAGACTTGTTTCAAGCACAACACCATTATTTGATGTGGATAACATATATTTATCGCCCCATCGTGTTGTGAAGAAAAATTGTATATGTCTAAAAAAGTCAAGGATAATAAGGGTAAATAGGGCAAGCACGAAAAAGTAATCAACGTCTCCGGAAAGACTTGTTTTCGTACGCGACACCATAATTTGATGTGGATAACTTATATATATCGCCCCATCGTGTTTTGAAGCAAAATCAATACGTTTTAAAAATCAAGGAAAATAATGGTAAATAGAGGCAAGCACGAAAAAATAATTAACGTCTCCGGAAAGACTTGTTTTTGAACACGACACCATTATTTGATGTGGATAACATATATTTATCGCCCCATCGTGTTTTGAAGCAAAATCGTATACGTTTAAAAAAGTCAAGGATAATAAGGGTAAATAGGGGCAAGCACGAAAAAGTAATCAACGTCTTCGGAAAGACTTGTTTTCGTACACAACACCTTTATTTGATGTGGATAACTTATATTTATCGCCCCATCGTGTTTTGAAGCCAAATCTAATACGTTTTAAAAATCAAGGAAAATAAAGGTAAATAGGGGCAAGAATGAAAACGTAATCGACGTCTCCAGAAAGGCTTGTTTTCGAACACGACAACATTATTTGATGTGGATAACATATATTTTATCGCCCCATCATGTTTTGAAGCAAAATCATATACGTTTAAAAAATTCAAGAAAAATAAGGGTAAATTGGGGCAACCACGAAAAAATAATCAACGTCTCCGGAAAGACTTGTTTCGAGCACGATACCATTATTTGATATGGATAACATATAATTTATCGCCCAATCGTGTTTTGAAACAAAATCGTATACGTTTAAAAAAGTCAAAGAAAATAAGGGTAAATAAGGGCAAGAACGAAAAAATAATTAACGTCCTTGGAAACACTTGTTTTAGAGCACGACCCCAGTATTTGATGTGGATAACATATGTTTTTCGCCCCATCGTGTTTTGAAGAAAAATTGTATATGTTTAAAAAAGTCAAGGAAAATAAGGGTAAATATGGGCAAGCACGAAAAAATACTCAACGTCTCTAGAAAGACTTTTTTTCAAACACGACGACATTATTTGATGTGGGTAACATCTATTTGTCGCCCCATCATGTTTTGAAACAAAATCATATGCATTTAAAAAAGCAAAGGAAAATAAGGGTAAACTGGGGCAAGCACGAAAAAATAATCAACGTCTC
>CACSLK010024560.1:6253-16438 GCA_902706635.1 Striga hermonthica | reverse complement strand
ATTTATTACGATAAAGTTCAATACTGTGCATGTTGTTTGACGTTCCTAACAGAACCTAACACCACCTTCTCTTCAGTGATGCAGGTTAGTATTGCGTGCACGACAGAGGGAGGCGAGTGGTGGTCTTTAATTGAATGTTGCTTCCGCCTATTAAATTGTCTTATGATATTATTGCGTTTTGGAATAATGGATATTGGATTATTGAGATTTGAATTATTGTTAAGGCGATTCTATTTATTTCCTTTTGAGGATTTATGATTGTTTAAATGAGGAATGATGATTGATGATTGAGAATCGCGATTAATGTTGATTATTGGAAATCGCTTTTGAAAATGAGTAACGCCTCAATTTGTAATGAAATAAATTTTAAAAAATTTATTCTGAATTTCGTCTATTAAAAGTGAGGCATTACAGTTTGGTATCAGAGCCAGTCTGCGTTTCTGTAGACTGGTTAATATGAATTATGAGATCATGTGCTTTGACCTTAAGTTATGACCACTCGCTCTCGTCGTGCCACGCCAGCTCATGTATGAGTACCTGAATGATTTTGAGATTATTGTGCCTTATTTGAATGAATGTTGATTATTGAAGTGAAATCGGGGCTTAGGAATTTATCCTCATGCTTTTAAACATTCTTGAACTCTAGTGGTATAGAGTTAAGTTCTTTCATTATAAGTACTGGTTGAGAATTTCAGTATAATGGTTGAATCCTTCCCCGTTTAAATTCGTTCATTCTTTTCATTGGTAGGATTGAAAATTCGTTGGTTGGGTACAAATTGATTCGTATACTCTCTCTATGCGTTGGTTGTTTTTCTTGAATTCGTCGTGGATATCCGGGAACATCTTGAACCGATAAAGGAGGCGGTGAATCGTGGACTAGTGGATGCAAGGCAGTCTTGGTTCATCTTTGAAATTTTGTCTTCTTGCAGCCCTTTGCAAGCCTTTGCTTATTCCCTTTTGTATGGCAAACGTTGAATTGTGCTTGAAGCTTCTTTTGTCTCCAATTTTCGTATTTGAGGATTTTGCGTAATCTCCCCCACTTTGGTCTTGCTGCGTAAGCAATCTTTCAAGCACCTTTTGTTCTGCTTATCTCTTTTTCTCTTATGAAGAATGTGATTTTCTCATCGAGATGAACGTGCAGGAGCAGAAGCCAACACCAATCGATTCGATAAGGAAACGGAGTGACTTGACGCATATCAAGAGTGTTTCTTACCACCTTAAAGATTATGCAGAAATCTTTTAAGGAGGATAGATAAGTCCGGAGCAAGCACACCGTGAGGTGCAGAACCTTCTTAGTTTTAAATTTGGGTTAATTGCTAAATAAATCTTAACTTTTTTGCGTTTGGCAATTTTATCCCAATCTTTGGGTAATTGCAATATAATCTCGACCTCAATTTACTTGTTGCAAATTTGGGTGCAGAGTGATTGATTTTAGGGATTTGTGGATTATTTTTGTGTCCAAGTCGTCCATGGACACGGGTTTTTATGCCATTCACGTCGCAAGTTGACAATTTCTACGTATTTAATGTATATCCACGCACAAAGCCGAAAATTCCACGTCAATGTAAGCTATCGGTGATGAGTCTCCTCCTAGATCTGGAGTGAATCGGTAAATATGAGCTCCGATCTGTTCGAACCGCCTTCAAATCGACCAATTTTTTGATGTTCCAATGGGTATTAAGTTTGACTTGCAATAAGTAAATTGAGGTCGAGATTATATTGCAATTACCTAATGATTGGGATATAATTGCCAAACTCAAAAAGGTTAAGGTTCATTTAGCAATTAACCTTTGAAATTGTGAAACGATTGAAATATATATTGGACACTAAATTCTCGTTAATTTGTAAAACCATTTCTTTTTGGTGATTTGAGATTGTAACCTTCTTGTGAAACCTTGAACCAAACGTCGGCCCTGGCTGGGTGTAGCCACGCGAAGTGGTGGCCGAGCATGCACGTCCATGCTGAGAGACGAGAGGCTTGCGCACAGCCGATCGTTGACTCGAATGCCAACTGCAGCCGCCATCACCATATGCACAAACTCCCCAGGCCAGCGTATACGGCCAACCATCGATATTTTTCTAAACTGTTGAAACTTTTGCATGCTGGAATACTTGGTTATCCTTTTGAACACCTTTCGTTCGAACCTTGAACCGAGAGCTCCAAGTCCCACAAAGTGTGTGTAAATCCTTAATCGATGATTTCTGATTAATGAGAGTAGTAAATGAGTCTCTATGCTTCAATTGAGAGTTTCTCGAGTGGGCAAATTGGGAATGTCATATTGCTATTGGTCAATCCTTATGTTGCACATAAGGGTTGCGTTCGATTCGTGGAGTCAATATCATGTGAGTATGAGCATATGGGGTTGTGTTGTATACCGTGTCATAGTCTCTGATGGAGACACTCGGTCAATGATAAAATCGTGAACAAGTTATCAGAATGACTGGGATACGAGACTGAAACTTGGCATCACGTGTCCACCTTGTTGGTGAGATAGTCGTATACGCTGACAATACACCGATCGACCTATTGATGTCTTGTGTGTTGTTAGGCACAGAGTTAATTGTTGATACACATGGGTATAGGCCAAGCCGGGTTGGATCCTTTGCAAGAGGATGTGTGCCTGAGCTCGGGCAGGATTGATCACCCTCCCATGCAATAAGGAAAACATATGAGCATAGGGCGAGTCGGATTGAGTCCTGTACGTGAGTGTATGACTTTCAAGTATGTCGTTTTCCTTTAGATGCGTGTTTTTTCGTATTTCCGAGGATGGAAATATTTTAAGGAGGATAGATTGTAACGCCCTGTTCTATTTATAGAATTTCTCGAAATATTCTATTTATTGAATATTATTTTTAAGGTTATATTTATTTTATTAGTCGTGATGTCGACTTAAATAAAAGGTTGGAGTACTCGATCGTTTTAATTGAAAAACATTCGTCGTTAGGTGATTTCGATTTAATCACGTGACCCGAATATAATCTGTTTGAATAATAGATTTTTCGGATATTTCGGCATAATTAATATTGCTATTTTATTTATTTTAATTGTCTAATTGCCTTATTATTATTATTATTCATATTCATATTAAATGACTAAATTGTCTAAATAATATTATGTGATTAAATGTGTATTATTAATAAATATTATTACGTGTATTATATATATGTCCAGTTTTGTTTTAATTATCGTGCGATCAAAACCGAGCCCGAGAACGAGTTATTATCTCGAACCCGCATGTGAACCGACCCGCCCATGAACTGGGTCCGTCTAATCCTGTGCGTGTGTGTGACTTGTAGGTAAGTACTTACCCTAGGTTGGAATTATTTAATTGGACCATGTGAATTTTTCCTAACCCTCAGCAAACTAAGCAACCCCGCAGCTTTTTCATCTGCTATCTCTCACAATTTCACGGCAGAAAGAAAAATCTGCTCCATCCATCATCGTTCCCTCTCTGTTCATCATCGCCAAGCCTTCGATCTCCATCATCGCACCATCACCACCCTCTCAGTCCGATCATCACCATCCTAATCCCGTCTCCAGCCATCAATCGCGACTCCCCAAACTAACACCCTGTTCCCTCGCGTTTCTGATCAGAAGCTCGGCTGTGAACCATCGTGCACCACCGCGACCACCATCTGTTGTTCGTGATCGCAGACCATCGCGACTCACCATCCTCTCGACGCTGCTGCAACCCACTTTCGCTGGACACCACCATGGTCGTGACTTGCTACTCGCCATAGAAGCAACCACAGGCCCCATTCAATAACCATCACCGGCCGACGTCGTTGCTGTCCCCCGACGAGAACATAGCTGCCCTCCCGTGCTCATCGCGATGCCACCCCGAGACTTGCTCCATCGCTGCCCACTCCTGCGACTTGCAGCCGTCGAGCACCAATCCTTGATCGAGAACTCCCATCGCTGCAACCTGCAACTCTGGCCACTCTGCTCCACCGGCGAGACCTCCAACCTTTGCTCGTGAGTTTCTAGCCGTCGGTCCTGTCGAGTTCCGCCGGAGTGCCAAACGTAGCCGTCGAGTCCCATCGGATTCTGTCAGAGTGTCAAATGTAGCCGTCGAGTCCCGCCGGAGCGCGCGTATAGCCGTTTGAGCCCCGCAGTGCTGTCCTGAAGTCCGAGCTGCAAGAAATTTACCCCCAACGTGCACGTGCTAACCGTTCAGCCTCGGTTTGGTCCCGTTTCGTAACCCCGTCCCGAGAACGGTAACCGGGCTAACCCTCGATTTAATTATTTTGCTTATATATGTGTTTAAGTGCTCGTATACGTGTTAATTTGCTGAACGTATGATATTCTAGTTAATTATGTGCGTTGGATATATATTCGGGTGAATTTTGATATGTAATTGCCAATTGGATGCTAAAGTGATTGCTGTCACTTTGGAAAATTGTTGAGCTGAGGTAAATGTAGTATTTTCTGTGGAAGTGTTGTGGTTTATTGGACTTAGGATTGTCCTTGACGCAATGGCTTTTGCCTCGCGTCGTTTCGATGTGTATATTGTAAGATATCAATTTTTGAAAAACTTGTTGCAACCGGTTTTTGTTAAAATCACCATAATTCGTGTATTGCTCCAAAAATTCTGATTTTTGGATATGTGGTTATATTGCTATTATATTACTGGTGATTAAAATTTGAGATTTTTATGTGATAGGTAGCTTTATCAACACTCGAAAACTATTTCTGGGCTGTTTTGTAATAAATTCATATAAAATCGATGTCTTATCTAAAATGACTAATTTTTGGATATGTTGCTTCTCTTCATGATATCTTGCTGCTGTAAAAATTTCAAATTTAAATTTGAATTATAGCTATTTTATATGATTTAATTTGATTTCTAGTTAGATTTTGCTTAAATTACTTAAAGTGGTTAGAAGCATGTTTAGGGGCTTTCCTTTGGTGATAATGTGTATTTTCAACAATATATATGTTGTAAAAATTTGAATTTGAAATTCCAAGACTAACCCCTTATGGTCCGATTCTTATGATTTTGAACTAGACATTTTTTTTACTGTTTTTGGCCTTGTTGGCAATTGCTTGACTCGTTGACCCCGTTTTTGTGTCAAATCTTCATTATCTACTTTATATGATTTATTAGTTGGTTGGTCGAGTCTAGAGGTCGTCCTAATGTTCCAACTCCACAACTTCCACGAGTTTCTTAGTCAATGTGATTCGACTAAGTATATTTCTCGTCATCTGTGTAAGAGTCGAGATAGTTGCTTATGGGACTGTCTTGACTTATGTAGGTGTCTGACGAGCAGTGTCTCAACCACCTACGACTTTTTGGTTATTTGCTTTATCATTCGACACCAGGTGGGTCTTATTTAAATTGCTATGCCATAAAAAATTTATTTGTTGTTGGGTTAGTATGATCACTGCTTGCATGTGAATTTGTGTAACCTTCGTTGTGAGATGTATGTCCTTCGAACGGCTGTCCCCGTCGTTGAGAGCTTTATGTCCTTCGATGGTGCCCTTGTGTGGCAATCTCCATAAGTCCTAATGATAGGCCATACCGTTGAGAGCTGTATGTCCTTCGGTATGCACTCCCATTGTTGAGAGTTGTATGTCCTTCAATGGCTAATGATAGATGTGCACATGAGTGAGGTTATTGGTGTATTAATTGGAGATGCGATATGATGAATTAATTTATGATCATGTTGTGACCATACCCTTGCTATATTATGTTGTTATTTACGTGCATAGTGGTGAGCACAACAGTTCATCATGCTCACTCCCACCTGCTCTTTATTGATGCAGGTTAGTATTGCGGGCATAACAGAGGGAGGCGAGTGGTGGTCTATAATTGAATGTTGCTTCCGCTTATTGAATTGTCTTATGATATTATTGCGTTTTGGAATAATGGATATTGGATTATTGGGATTTGAATTATTGTTAAGGAGATTCTCCTTATTTTTTTTTTGAGGATTTATGATTATTTAAATGAGGAATGATGATTGATGATTGAGAATCGCGATTAATGTTGATTATTGGAAATCACTTTTGAAAATGAGTAACGCGTCAATTAGTAATGAAATAAATTTTGAAAAATTTATTCTTAATTTCGTCTATTAAAAGTGGGGCGTTACAGTTAGTGCCTTTAATGAATGCATAAGCAGTGAGAGGTCACCTGCCCATTGTATCCGGGAGGAGGACGCCCCGTACCGTTGTATCCGGAGGGGGAAAAACAGATCTATTGTGTTGGGGTATACAGTAAAGCAAACTTTTATGTGAGTTTTTGGATTGTATTTATTCGATTTTCCATTTGACTGAAATAAATGTTTTCACATTGTCGCATTCTTTTTGATTGCTTGAATGCTAAATGTCCATTTATCTTATATTGTATACAATGTGGTGTGCAGAAGATTACATTGTTGGTCCCTTATAAGATATAAATGGTATTCACAACTGAGATAGTTATGGACATGACTATCGGTTTAGATTGTAGTATAAACTGGATATAGCTTGTCTTGGCTATTGGTTTATACTAGTGCGCTGCATCGCATTGAATGGTTGACAGATGAGACGTGTTCTTCTGTTCTAACTATCATGAAGAACCTAGGTCTCGGTGACTCTACTAGTTCTTTACCCTAACTGTGATACTTAAATATGTGGGATATTTGCTTATTACTTTGATGATTTACCATGGGTGAGAACCAATAGATTTATTGGCATTAGGGCACCATGTCCTGGACATCCAGGTTGATGACGTCCCCTTAAGGAATTCATAAATATTATCGTATAAACCCTGCAGGTGGATTTAATCCATACGATAATAAGGTTGAGTGGAACTACTTAAGGACTAAAAAATATTCATTAATTAAAGAAGTCAGAAGCTTTAATAATTAATAGACGTGTTGTTGGTGGCATAGACCGAACGACTAGAGCTCACCCCCACGACAAAAACGAGCGGACCGACTAAGAGCAAGTCAGACAGGCTGAGGGACGAGCGCAGGTTCAAGTAGGTAATTTACCCTCATCATTACTAAAATCAGTCGTACCAGTGGCATTAAATGCGGAAATCTTTTGGGATGGCAAATCTGATGGTGCGCAACAAGCCAAGACACGTGGCGCAATCCGGATGGGCCATTGATATTGGAATTAGATTGCATAGTACAATTAGCATTTAATATGGAATGACTAATATCCTAAAATATCTTATAAATAGAAATGTAAAAAAATCCCCAAGAGGTAAATGTACAAGGTCCCAAAACCTCCTATATAAGGAGGGGGAGGACAACATTAAATGCAATGAGTTAATACTCTCATTATCTATAAGTCACGAACAGAACTCCTATTCGGACCATTCATAAAAACCGAACACCACACACATATCTGTTTGTGCAGATCGAACTGAGCACACATCCTAGTGTGCAGTTCAAACACATTGTTGGTCATTTTTATACATCAACAATTGGTGCTAGATGAAGGGCTACTCCAGCATGTCAAAAACAACGTCATCGTCGTCAGGCCAAAGCCGCCGCCGCGACACTCCGAAAGACCGGCACAACAACCAAACCACCGGGACGGATTACTCAACCTTTTTCAAAGACCCGAACTTTATCAAGGGAATATCAAACCTCATAACCTAAATCCTCCCCTCAATGTCTCAGGCACCAAAAACTCCGGCCAAGAAGGATCTGACCACTACGCTCAAAGGCAAGAATCCGGCCACCCTGGATGACACCCATCGATCCAACAAAAACACTACCGAAAGCATAAAAGAGAATTCCACCACCCCAAAACGGAGGATGAACAAACGGATGAGAGTCGCTCAGTCACGGACACCCGCACACGTAACACCACCCGGTCGGTCTTCAAATGACTGGGGAAGAACGTGGCCGATGACGACTTACGGAAAACACTGCTTAGAAGGCGAATGACCCAAGCCCAAGAAGAAGAAATGAAGAGTCTCGGAAGAATAATAGCCAAACTTGAAGCTCAGCGTTCGGCCCAAAAACGAATCGCCTCAACCGAACAGGACCAGATGGAAGTTCCCCTCAAGCGGACCACAACAACACCCAGGGAATGAACAACAGTCGCCACGACCGAACCTGAATCACCCCTAACATTTGATATTTTGCAGACACTGTTGCCTGAGAAGATCAAGATCCCTCAACTCAGATTTTATGATGGAGCATCCGAACTAGACACGCACATCGGATTGTATACGTCTTGGATGGACTTGCATGGAGCGCCAGACGCCCTACGCTGCAGACTGTTTTCCCTCACATTAGGGGAAAGGGCACAACAATGGTACCATTTACTCACCCCATATTCGGTTCATGACTGGCTGCAACTAAAGTCAATGTTCCGAACCCAATTCATTGAATCCCAGGCGTGCAGAATTTCTAAAGAATCAATCACCCACATTGTGCAAGGAGCGGACGAAAGTTTGAAGGACTATGTCATCCGTTTCAACGAGCGGGTGCAGAACAAGGAACCATGCCATCAGGAGACCCTACTCGTTTCAGCATATTCAGGACTGAGATCGAACTCATTGTTCAAATGGACCCTCTGCCAAAACAAGCCTCAAACGTATCACGAATTCCTGGTGAAAGCTCAGCAACAAATCATGGCAGAGGAAAACATGTCCGTCCCATCATTCGGGGCCACAAACGAACCACCAGCAAAGACCAAGGAATCTTGACCGAACAAGGAATACGTGAAGGATGGAAAGAACTTCCAGTTCCGAGCCATGCAGAGAAAACACCATGAAGAGCTAACAAATAGCTATCAAGGTGTGTATTCGGCCGAAGTGGCCGTAGTGTACGAGGAACTGAAGAATAAGAGAATCATTCCGGACCCAAAGCTGATAATGGCAGACGAGGAGAATCTAGACAAAAGCCGATATTGCGCTTACCACAAGTCCCACGATCACAACACCGACCAATGCCGAAATTTAATATCTGCTCTTTTGAAACTAATTGATGATCCGCAGGTGAGAAGGTTCACCAAAATGGCAGGAGGCAACAGAAGGCCAAGAAACAACGACTATATGGATCTAGAAGACGAACCTAACTTTGGACCGAATCCCCGAAGAGCGAACGAACACCCTAAAAAGATCATGACGATCAGTCAAGAGCAACGAGGCAAGACAAGTGCATCCGGAAGAAGGAAGAGGGTTGTGTCCGCTCGAAACGAGAAGCATTCGTTCCACATTTCTATCAGGTGAAACTTACCACCGATGAGGGTCAATACCAGCCGGGAAAGTTCGAACGTGTCACGAAGGCAGGTCAAAGCATACGTTCGTCGCGCGTACAACACGGGACACCAAGTCAGCTGGGCGGAGGTCCGACAGCACGTACCCATGCCCACAAACCTGATAATGTTCTCGGATGACGATTCATTCTGGTTTGACAATCCTCACTCGGACGCGCTTGTGATCACAGCCCCAATCTTTCGTATCCCAGTCCATCGAATCATGGTGGAAACTGGAGCTTATTTGAGCATCTTGTACTGGACCGCATTTCTCAAAATGGGGATAGACCGAAGTGAATTACGCCCGTGCAACGACCGCATGACGGGATTCAATGGACAGGCGACCATCCCCGAGGGAGAGATCACGCTCCCAATCGAACTCTGGGGACCAGGAGCACACGGGCGCAGGATCATAGAGACATTCACAGTAGTGAAGACAACCAGTGAGTACAACGCCATTCTGGGGCGAACGACCTTATACAAGTTAAAGGCAGCTGTGTCAATCTTCTACTACTCGATCATGTTTCCCTCGGAGAACAGGACGGAGGTCAACTACGGCGACCAAAGAGAAACACTAGAGTGCATCATGGCGATCCCACCACTCGAGATCCACTCGATTATGATGGCGAACGAAGAAGGAAAGCTGACAACTAAACCGAACGATCAGGCCCCGTCTGAAAAAACAGAAGACACCCCGACCAACGGAGGTTCGAATAACAAGATACAAAGGGAAGAGGCGCCCGAAAGTCCATGGGAAGAGCATGAGTGCCGGCTACCAGCACTGCCAACCACGACCGTACAGTTGTCCCCAAATGATGGACAAGTTAAAAAAGCTGTGGAAAAATTGGAGATCGATCGTTCTGAACCAAACGAAAGGGATAACAAACCTGAGGAGGAGAATCATACCATAGATCGGGGCCGACGACCCGGTAAAGAACCAATCGAGGAGAAAGACGAATTGGACCCTAGAGATCAAT
>CACSLK010024555.1:0-16604 GCA_902706635.1 Striga hermonthica | reverse complement strand
AAAAAAACTGGTCCACTCGATTTCGTTCCTTTCATCAATAATTTCTGGCGACAACACCACCTTCGGCCAACTATTCCGACCGGCGATGACACTCCCTCTTTCCGGCAACTTATATTCCGGCAAGGTCACAATCTCGTAAGCCCTTTTTGTCAAAAGCCTATTCCGACAAACATCGTCCTCTCGACTTCAACGCACGGTAAGGTCATGCTAATTGCTTGAAGAGTATATAGTTACAACCATTAATTGTTTGTTGTTTGAGGAATCTAACTCTTTTCTTTTTTCAAAATTTGCAAACACATTATTTCGCACACAAGATGTTCGACAAATTGGCACAACTAGGCAAGAGGGCTATATCGTTTGCATCTACTTACTTCCTTCATGAGTATTCAATAACTGATTATGGGAAATGCTTCGTCATCAAAAGCTCCCTCCAAAGCTCCCTCCAAAGGCAAAAGAAAGGCAATTATAGCAACCCCAACCCTGCCTTCTTCACCGGACTCGAAAAATAGCAACTTGAACTCGGATACCGAAACTCAAACTTTGGCTCAAAGGCACGACATTCCATTCCCAGTTTTCTCTCAAGATGAGGTGCACTCATACAAACGCCTCATGAAAATGAAATGCCGGATCCCAAGGACACTTGATTGGGAGTTGCTAGACTCGCTAAAAAATCTCAAATGACGTGAGGAAATACTTGAAGGCCCTCAATCTTGACAAGTACGAAGCCATGGACAATGTGGCATGCGTGGAACTAGCAGTTGAATTCTTTACCACATTTGTACCACACGACAACGGCAAGTATTTCACTTGCCGAATGAAAGATAATGAATACAAAGTTGATAACAATGTGATGCATGAGGTATTTCGTTTCCGCACGACAGGGTCTCGCCAAAGTACCCGGTGATTTTGAGGTGGACAAGCCTTAGGCCGTTCTCTCTCCATGCGATAAATTCAAAGTCAAGGTCCCATGAATGGGCTAATCAAAGATGTGGCTATTGAGGTGGTACATAAATTTCTATGCTACAATGTTTTTGGCAAGAAAGATTCCAACAAGGTTAGCGAGCAAGAAGTTTATTTCTTGTGGGCTATGTGTGCAAAGAAGCCCATATGCATGACTGCATTCGTTATAGAGACACTCCGGGGCACGAAAGTCTTCACTGTGCGCCCTCCGAGATTGGCCAATATCGTCACCGGGCTCGCTAAGCACTTCAATGTTCAAATTGATGAAGTGTCGCTTCAACCGAAGAAGTTCGGGTTGTGGGATTTGACCCAACCCTATCTCATTAAGGACAGCACCACGATCATTGATTATAAAAGTCGTCCTTGCTACAAGGCATATTTGAGGGAATTGAAAAAATCATCCGAAGAAGGTGGTTCCTCGCAGACACAACCTCATTCCGAGGACGAGGCGGAGGACGAAGAAGAACAGGACAACCAGGCGAACTATTTCCTCTCTCTGACAGATGACGCGGGCGCTCTGGACGCGCGATCTCAATTAGCCCCTGCCTGGTTCGATACCTTCATCGAGCATAATGATAGGCGTTGGGAGGAGCACAACAAGAGGCTCGATACTTGGGTTGAGGATAATGATAGGCGTTGGGTGGAGCACAAAAAGAGGCTCGATACCGTCATTGAGCATAATGATAGGCATTGGAAGGAGCACAATTCCATGATGCGTACGTACATCGAGGGCAATAGTAAACAATGGGCACAACACAATGAACGATGGACCCAATGGGAGTCTAAGCAATTTGATCAGTGGAAACAATGGGACGACCAGTTCCAGCAATGGGACATTCGCTCGAGTTCAGGAACCAGACTACCCTCCCCTCCCCACCTCCACCGCCACCATCGGATGCACCAGATGCACAGTGATAATGCGTTGTTTTTAGGCAGACTTTTATTCCATACTTCATAATTATCAGTTTTATCTTTTGGTTTTGGTTTGACTTATGGATTTGGTTTGTCTTTTTTGGATTTGTATTTTCATATGGATTTGGATTGTCGTTTGGATTCGACATTTCATTTAGTTTGTCTTTCGGTTTTGGCCATGAGCTTGATATGATTTATATGATTTGTATTATAGGTATTGCGATGTTTTGGCTATGATTTGCATTATAGGTATAACAATCGACACAATGAAACTCTTTCCTTCAATTAACAATGCTTGTTCTTTTTTTTTAGAAAAAATAAAATAGAAATATCATGTAAAATGTTTGTACATTCGTTTTTTTACATGAAAAATGACTAAAACTAGACCGATAACGAGTTTAATATCTTTATAATGGCTTATACGACGAATGCACGATCGTTAAAGGTAGATTTCATCCAAAAAACAACCATAACGAATGTACAGTCGTTGTTTCAATGTTATAACGCATGTACATTCGTTATAGTTGTTTTCCGTAACTAAACGCGCTTTCTTTATGGTTTTTTCCATTGAATTACTTGATAATGCATGTATATTCATGTTACGTGTCATTGGAATGATAGTTTGAAGGTGTTGAAATTTGAAACACTCACAATGAAACTCTTTTCTTCAATTAACAATACTTGTTCTTTTATTTAGAAAAAATAAATGGAAATATCATGTAAAATATTTGTACATTTGTTTTTTTACATGAAAAATGACTAAAACTAGACCGATAACGAGTTTAATATCTTTAGAATGGCTTATACGGCGAATGCACGATCGTTAAAGGTGGATTTCATCCAAAAAATAACCATAACGAATGTACAGTCGTTATTTCAATGTTATAACGCATGTACATTCGTTATAGTTGTTATTCGTAACTAAACGCGCATTCTTTATGGTTTTTTCGATCGAAATAACGCATGTATATTCATGTTTTTGACCAAAAATGAGCTTATAGATGTTTTTCTTCATGGTTTTTTCGTTATAGATGTTTTTCGACCAAAACGCTCTTTCTTTATGGTTTTTTCGATCAAATTACTTGATAAAAATTGTATGTCAATGTTATATGTCATTGGAACGATAGTTTGAAAGTGTTAGAGCGTCGAAACAATCATAACGACGGAAGTTTCAATTTTTTTTTTCAAAATAACGAACTACGGAACCAGTGCCCAGGTCCCCGCGGGCGTGACACACAATGACACAACCAGTGTGAAGGTCGTCGCCGGCGCGACGCACGTTGCGGTCGCGACACACAGATACAGAACAAGTGCCCAGGTCCTCGTGGGCGCGACGCCTGTCGCGGATGTGACACAAACGTTGACAGAAACGTTGCCAGGGCATCACGGGCGTGACGGTTGTCGCGGTCGCGACACAGACGATGACATTTCTGTTGCCATGGCGTCGTAGCCGCGGTGTATGTCACGCTCGCGACAAGCAACTTTTTTTTAATATAACGAATGTATGTTCGTTATTTCATACAAAATAACGATTATACATTCGTTGTAATTGAAACTAATATATATCGCGGCCGGGGCAAGTGTCGCGGGCGCCACACTGGCCCTGTTCTTGGTCGGACAAAAAAGTTGCAATTCGCGACCGCGACAGACGTCGCGACCGCGACAGACGTCGCGCCCGTGACAAGGAAGTTTTATTTGTTTTTTTCCAAAATAATGAATGTAGATTCGTTAGACCATACAAAGTAACGATTGTACAGTCGTTATTTGAAACGACTTGTAATCATTTTCTCAACTTTTTTTGAGGAGCTCAAGATCGAACCCCTTCGTTACTTATTACGTTGAAACTTCTCGTCATTGCATTGACCACTGTATAACCACTGTATTGTGAAGTACGTAAAAAAAATACTAACTTATAAAATCGATCACCCACGTCATTGCATTGAATTACACATGAAAAAATAATACAACAATGTTTATCCAAAAGATCCATACAACTCGTTACATAATAAATGTTTAAAACAAACTGTGGATCAAAATGAGCACCAACTATCTCAGTAGCTAGTTTTTCATGACAAGCACTAATTCGAAATTGATCTACGTCTTCAACATTCTTCCCAGTTACAAAAATTCTATAAACTTAATTGTAAACATCCCACAATCAAACCTGCACTATAAATGTACAATTCTATTACTTTACCAAGTTTCATAATACAGTTAAAAACATAATATGATC
The DNA here is from genome assembly GCA_902706635.1 of Striga hermonthica. Lineage (NCBI taxonomy): Eukaryota > Viridiplantae > Streptophyta > Magnoliopsida > Lamiales > Orobanchaceae > Striga > Striga hermonthica. The sequence goes on along the minus strand of CACSLK010024555.1, from coordinate 12,499 downwards.
AAAATTTATATTATATGTACCCATTGCTTTGGCTAGGAGATGTCAACCATTTCCAAGCAAACTTTTCGGCACTGTATTAAGCATTCAACTTCGTCAATAGCATCGATACCACAACTCGAATGGGCTCAAGTTTCTTCTCCAGTTGTGCCCTCCGTAGGACAGTTGTTTCGCTATTATAGACGTAAATGTATCTCTGCGATAGATCAATCTCTAGTGCGAGCCAGTGGCCCTCGCCCTCCTTGCAGAAAGGAACATACCGTTTCACACAGTCAGTCCACGACTTTTTATTATTGGGTATCTCCCCTGAGGCGTATCTAGTCAAGGCCTTCAGAATTTTTTGAGTCTTCGACATCTCCTTAAAGAGATTTCTCTCGTACGTGACAAAAAACGTGTCCAAGACAGCACAACCTTGTCTAAACAAGAGAGGGAACTGTTTACCACGCTCTCAAATGTGAAAAAGCGCTTCATCTACATGCTAAGAGTGTAATGTTTATTAGATTAGTGAATATCATGCTTTTCAAAGGTAAAATATTGAATAATTTTTTTAAAAAAGTTTACCTGACTAGAAAGTCATCCATCATTGAGAAGTTGATTAAAAAAGACTTTATCTGCTACACCACCAGAGGGCAACACAACACTACATAAAAAGTCAATACATTAAACAAAGACATACAACATTATATACTACAATAAGTAGCAAACAATTAACTTAACACAATTACATACCTTTCATTGGAGCTCGACAACCACGTTTGGAGATCTTCAAGTTTAGCTGGATCCACTGGCCTATAAGGGTCGTACTCCGTCACAGTTGGAATTTTTTTTTTCAATATTCCTAAACGGAGTACATAGAACGGCGACCTTTCTTTTCTTCCGGTGCCCTCTCCTCTTAGGAGACTCGAGTGGATTGTCCACAATGATTTTCTCTATCTCTATTGGTGTTGGCTCTATCTCCATTGGTGTCGGCAATTGTCGCTCTTTGTACACAACAATGGCTGATGGCAGGTCGGTCACAAAATCTACAATAAGCAAAAAAAAAAAAAACAATCAATACTCATATACTTACAGGAATACACCATTAAATTACGTAGTAGTTACAATTATATTTTACATACATACCCGCATCATCATTAAGCCCAGCCATTTCTTGCTGGGGCATCGGAGATGGTGATTTCACCGTGTCTGCGAAAGAGAAAAAAAAAGAAGTGATTCAATAACATGTCGCATTTGTTTTAAAATATTAATCTTTACAATTCTATTTTTTTAATAATCGAGTAACAACATTAATATGATGCATTTATTTACAAAAAAATACCTTCAACACCATCTACACTTTGAGCAGTCTCCAAATCCCGCATATTAATCTCCGGATCAACCTCTTTATCAACATTTGTCATGTCATAGGTAGCACGGGTAGATGGACCATCTTTTGCTTGAAAAACTAATTTTTCTATTCGGTCAAAAAAAATTATTCATCTTCATCTCCATATTCATCTCCATTCACTCCATCTTCATCTTCATCTTCATCTCCATTCTCTCAGAAAATATTCTCATCTCGTCCTTCAATACTTCCGTCACAACTTCCCTGACTATAGTTCGAATATTTTCAGCATCCAAAACTTGCGGTTGTGGTGGATCTGATTGAGATGCATCATTTTTTTCTTCTTCTTTTTACTCCTCTTCCTCATCATCCTCATCCTCATCCTCATTTTTTTTCTTCTTCTTCTTCTTCCTCATCTTTAGGGACAATTTCTTCTTCTTCTGTTATACCGAATTCATTCAAGTATGAAGTTTCAACTTCATCACTTGAGGGTTGTAACGTTCGTCGAACTTCAACCTGATTGTAGTATAATTAGTTTTTTCACAACTATAAGAATAAATAAAATGAATTATCCATAACCAAAATTACCGTCGACGTGTTGAAAAACATACTAATTTGCTCACTTCGCCACTGTTTGGCCATTTTCCAAGACATTATTCTCGGAAGTCTGCCACTACCATAAGTTTGAGCAAATTTTCTTCCAAGCTCAGGCAGTGCCTCAAATGCCCAAACCTACTTAGCAAACAACAAAACAAAATTAAGAATATAACTAACATAAATAAATAAAAAAGAGCATAAATATAAAAAAGAACAAAATTATGAAAAATACCATGATAGCGAGGGGAAATCCATGCAGAGAATACTTTATCGCATTTGTATTTTTTTTAATACCAAAAGTCTTCCGTTTGAACAACTTTACGGTGTACTCATACGACAAGTTTCCCAGAGGATAGCTATTAAATTGTTCCAAATCTTCAACGAGATAAAACCATTTTTCACCCATAAGAGTCCGACACTCGTTAGACAACACCGCATACTCGAGGACGATGAGAAGGCCCAATTTGTACTTCAAATTTGCATCTTCCTTCTGTACCAAACTATCAAATTTGCTCGAGCAAGTCTTTCTTCATTATCTTCCCTTTCTTCTCTTTGAATAAATCTAAAAGTGAACTACTTCTTTTGGGGACCTCGTAAGACACATCATCCACAATCTTTAAACCGCTTACAAGAGAGAATTCTTGTAACCCGAATCTGGCTTTCTTTTCTCCAAATTTGAACCACACGACATTTTTTTCATTGTCGGGTGATTTCAAGGTCCTCTGAACAAGGTGGTGGATTATTTGAGACGTCAATTTCAACTCCGGAATGTGCACTAGTTATCGGAAGCAAGATTCCATAAATAAATCTTGATGTTCATCATCTAGATTCTTAAATACATGCTCGACAACCTTGAGGTCGCACCTATTGGTCACGACTCCAGAGCATGTAGGAGGTATATCGAAAGCATACTCCCTTTCGGTTCCTAAAAGTGTAGAAGAAATACAACATGTCATAAAACAATACAAAATTCAATCACAATATTAAGAAGTACAATATCAATCATAAATTACAACAATCACATGCACATTATCAAGAAATTAAGAAGTACAACACACGTTAGTACTAGTCACTGATTTAGGTCAAGAATCTATCTCTGACAAATATTTTGAAATTAACAAGTACAACATTTGTATCAGTAGTTGGTTTTAATTTAATATATAAGAATGTACATTCATTATTTCATTCACCATAACAAATGAATCTTCATTATAGTTATATTTTCATCTCGGTCAGTTAAATAAATCTATACATTCACAATATAATACATTATGACGATATTTTACTCGTTAAAGTTATAAGTTAACTCATTTCTAAAGGATACTAATGAAATGATTCTTTATTCTATTTCGACCTTCTTTTATTCTTTGAACTTAATAACCTTAAAGCATGAAGCTTGACTAAATATTGGCTTATCAAAACTCATACATGTAACATCCTTAAAATATTTCATTCTAACATGGTCAAATACTACTCAACATGCACCTCTCTTACAAATTGAAACTTAGAAGAATAACCTACGACACAATGCTAAAATCCTTAAATACTAACATCAATTCAAGAGAAACACCATACATGTATACATTGCGAACAAAACAATAGGAAGCATGCCAATTTACCCCTTTTTATATTTTTAAACAAAGACGATATAAAATAAAGGAACATTTTGGATACTAGGTTCTAAAAGCCACAAAAAATCCTTAACACAACATAGAGTCAAGGCAAAAACCCATTCCTTTTCTTTTCTTAACATAGAGTCAACATAAAATTACTATCTTCACTTCATCAACTCAATCCTACAAACATTTCATAAAACACATAGAGTTCACCATACAAACATTTCAACTTTTGGAAATTAAAAAACAACATAACATGTCTTCAAGATATCTTAGCAATTCAAAGAATTCATCACAATGTAAATTCGTTATATATTATATTACTAACATATAATTCATCATAATTTATATCCTAAGTCGATAAAAGTTCTCCTTTGTGAGATATTTTCTCCCCCATGAGAGTTCTTCTCCTCGTGATATCTGAGTATCCCTTGTGGATCTGGCTATTTGCAAATTGTTATCCTCTCTATTTTTCTTCTTCAGTTATTATGATACCATTATCGCATCTTCGATTCTCATCTGGGGTAGAGTAAATTGGGTCAGATCCCTAATTATTAGGGTTAGGGTTTTCCTTGTGTTTAAGTTCTAGCTGCATCAATCTTTGCCTTGAGTCTTGTAGGTCCTTAAGGAGTGTGTGCATTTAGTGTCCTAGTGTTGTTCCATCTTTAGAGGTGTCTATTTCTTTATCCATAGGTGTGGGGCAAGTAGGCTTCTCGCCATGGTGGAGGAAATTTCAGCTCAACTCAAGAAATTTGTACTGTCAGAATAGGAGGAACACGGAGTCGAGTTATTTGGGACAGAGGTCGAACCGGGATTAAAGGAATGTGAGTTGAGTCTCATTGGAAAGCTATACGGTGACAAGATAGCGAACTACAACGGTCTCCGAGTAACTTTGGGGAATATTAAGCAGACCAGACAACCGTTCTCAGTCAGAAATATAGGTCATAACCTATTCCAGTTCCTATTTAAAGCCCAGAAAGATCGAGACAGAATTCTACAAGGGAAAACGTGGAGTTTTGACGGCCAGCATCTTCTCCTCAAACACTGGAGTCCTCACTCAACAACATTCCAAGCAAAAGAGAAAAAGATAAAGATATGGGCTCAGATTATGAATGTTCCCCTACACTGGTTGGTTAATGACACAGGCTTGAAAATTGGGAAACTGCTGGGAAAAGTGCATGATGTTCAAATACCTGAGGCAGGAAATTCCCAAGGACAAGTGATGCGAGTTCTCATTGAAATGAAGCTTTCAGAACCACTTCTCAGAGGGCTGAAAATCAAAATGGGATCAGAAAGCAGGTGGGTTGATATCAGGTACGAGAATCTTCAACACTTTTGCTACTACTGTGGGGTAATTGGTCATTCTGATAAAAATTGTGAAGTTAAAAAAGAGATATTGATAATAATGTGCTCAAACTCGGGCAGTATGGGGACTGGTTAAAGGCTAGCACTTATTTTTTCCTTAATTCCCGTAGTCCTAGAACCAGTAGTTTGGGCAGCCCCTCGATTGTTAAAGAGTCTGTAAAATCTTCTAAACTGGATTCTCCTGTAATGGTTGATGAAAGGAAAAATAGTGATTCAGGAAAATTGAACCAGGGAGGGGGAAGGGATGAGATTGGAGGGAATTTAAAAGGAGAAAATTTTCAAGAGAAAGAGATAGCTAACTCAGAAAACATTGGTAGGGTTCATAATGTGGTTAGCTTAGAACCAAGGTTAAATGAGCAATTAGAAGTGGAAGAGGGATTAATTGAGGTAGAGGTTCAACCTGTGGCTAGAGAGGGTCCTATTCCTCTAAGAAAAAAGAATTCATATTCTAAAAAGCCTAGGAAGATTATAATAGATAAATTTGATCCTATGATTCTTGATAAAGGTGAGAGTAGTCTTAAGGGGATCTTTGAAGGGAAGGGTCAGAACAAGAGAACTATTGGTAACATTACTGAGGAGAGTTCTCTGCAGGGTGTAGTTGCAGAGCATAAAAAGCAAAAAGTTAGTGAGGAGATTAAATCTACTGAGGTGGAGAGGACCAGCCCTAATTGGTCCCAAGGGTGTCAATGAAGGTATGTGTGTGGAATTGTAGAGGTTTGGAAGGACCCTCTACAATTTCCCAGTTCAAGGAAGCCCTTAGCGCCCACCTCCCTGATCTGTTTTTCCTTTCTGAAACCAAAAAAAAAAAAAAAAACAAAAAATTGTAGAGTCAGTCTGTAAAAAATGTAAATTAGAAGATAAATGGGTGTATGTCAAGCCCTGCCAATCTAGGGGAGGGCTTCGTATGTGTTGGGCAAGGAAGGTTGATATTCTGGAGATCAACTGTTTTGATTTTTGCATTGAGGTGCATTACAAAATCAAGGGCTCTGTAGAATCTGTGTGGGGAATAATTGTGTATGCTAGTGCTAATGTGGTGGATAGGGCCAGGCAATGGAACTTTCTCATTAGACACAACTTACAGTAGGAGAAAAATTGGTTTATGGGGGGTGACTTTAATGACATCCTTGGCAACCATGAAAAAAGTGGGGGGTTACTGAGGGATGATAATAGTTTCAAGGGTTTCAGAGAATTTGTGCATGCTCTTAATGGTTCTGAACCTACTACTAGAGGTCACCCTTATACTTGGTCCAATCATAGGCAGGGTAGTGCTTTCATAGAAGTTAAACTTGATAGGTTCTTTCTGTCTGCAGATTTGCTAATCAATTACCCAAATTCCTGGGTTGAGCACATTAATACAGTATCCTCTGACCACAGTCTGCTAGTGTTGAATATTTGCATGCCTGAGATTACCCATAGCAAAAGATTTTGTTTTGATTCTAGATGGCCTAAGGAAGAAGGGTACATGGATGTTGTTAGTCAAGCTTGGAATGTAGAGGTTCAGGGACCACCCTTGTATAGTATCCAACAAAGAATTAGAAATGTTAGAGTTACTTTACTAAACTAGAAAGCTTTAAATCACAAGAACTCAACTCAAATCATTTCTAAGTTGAAAGATAACCTTGAGAATCTGGATAAGCAAGGGGTGGTAGGGATTGGGGAGAATGGCAATCTTGTAGAGAGCAGCTGCATGATGCCTATAGAGATGAAGAAGTGTTCTGGAGACAAAAATCTAGGGTTCAATGGCTAGTGCAAGGGGACAAGAACACTAAGTTTTTTCAGGCAACTGTTAAGCAAAGAAGACAGTTGAATTGTATTGAGAACTTAGTGAGAGAGGATGGGTCTAAATGTAAAGATAGACAGGAGAATTTAGAGAAGATTATGCAATACTTTAAGAACCTGTTTAAGACCTCTCAGCCAATTATGGAGAATTGTAGTCTTGATGGAATCCCCAGCTCCATCACCCAACAGATGAACTTGAAGCTAACCAGGAAAGTTGAAGTTAAGGAGATTAGAGAAGCCCTATTTAGTATGGATAAGGATAAAGCACCTGGGATTGATGGAATGACAGTCATGTTCTTTCAAAATGCGATGTAGTTAGTGATCATTTATGTTGTGCCATACAGAACTTTTTTGAGAGCAAAATGATGCCCAAGGGGATTAACCACACTTTGTTAACCCTTATTCCCAAAAAGCCGAAGCCATCTTGTGTGTCTGATTATAGGCCAATTGCATTATGCACTGTTATATACAAAATCATTTCAGAGATATTGGCTGTTAGACTGGATTCTGTTCTCCACCATTGCATTTCTCATTCTCAATCTGCTTTCATTCATGGTAGGCAAATATTAGATAATGTCATCATAGCTAATGAATGCATTCATTTTTTGAATAGCAAAAGAAAAGGCAAAGATTGTTTTATGGATGTGAAACTTGACATGTCTAAAGCCTACGATAGGGTGGAATGGGACTTTTTAGCTAGGATCTGCTTGAAAATGGGTTTTTCTGATCTTTTTGTGTCCTGGTTGCTAGCCTGCATTTGTTCAACTTCCTTTTCTGTGAACCTTAATGGGGATGTGGGGGGTTCTGCGGGATATAAAGAGAGATCAATGGGGATGGATGCGAAGCCCACTTTGTAGAGGCGTGGTGTCCAAATGCTCTCAGGGTCGGCATTAGCTTTGGTGAGTAGAGTGACCTACTAGAGGGTTAAGACAGGGGGATCCTCTTTCCCCCTACTTGTTTATCATTCTGTCTGAAGCTTTCTCTAACCAAATCACTAATGCAACCTTGAGACAGGAATTTGTTGGCCTTAAAATCAGTAGACATGCTCCTTGCATTACTCATCTTTTCTTTGCCGATGATTCCATCCTTTTTTGTAAAGCTAATGTTGATAATGCCAGGACTATATTGAATATCTTGAACTCATATGAGTTAGCTTCTGGCCAAATAGTTAATCTGGAAAAATCTTCTGTATTCTTTTCCAGGAATTTATCAGAGAGGATAAGATTTGAGGTAAGCCATATTCTGAAAGGGATTTCTTGGGTCTCTTCATCTTGATATTTAGGACTTCTCTTAGGAATTGATAGATCTAAAAAAGAGTTGTTTAAATTTGTGAGTGAGGCTGTCTAAAAAAAAATAAAAAATTGGAAGAATGTTTTTCTGAGTGAAGTAGGGAGAGATGTTCTCATTAAGTCTGTTATTAGTGCTATTCCCACATATGTAATGTCTTGTTTTAAAATTCCTGTGGCTATCTGTACTGATATTTGTAAGAATGTTGCCAATTTCTGGTGGGGGAACAATAACAAAGGGGGCAACAGAATTCATTGGGCTGCTTGGGGGAGGTTAGCTAGGCATAAGGGTAAGGGGGGTTAGGATTTAAAGACCTCAGAGTTTTTAATGATGCTTTAATCATGAAACAACTCTGGAGGATTCTGACCAAAACTAATCTGTTGATGAGCAGAGTGATGAGAGGGAAATATCTTTTTAAAAACAAACTGAGTGAGGTTAATGCTAAGAGTGGGGATTCATGGTTGTGGAGAAGCTGACTAGGTGTGAGAGAGGGTTTTAGTCTAGGATTAAGGGTTCAATTGAGGAATGGGCAGTCCACAAGCATATGGAATGACCATTGGATTCCTTGTAACCAATCATTTAAACCTGGGGGAGGGTTTGGGATTGATAGGGAGCAGCTCACCAGAGTTAAAGACTTATTGTTAGAAGGGGGGCTTGAATGGGATAGAGAATTAGTTTTTCAAACTTTTTCTCCTAGAGAAGCTCAAGTGATTGCTAATCTTCATTTGAGTACTGTGGGGCTCAGTGATAGGTTCATTTGGCATTGGGAGAAGTCAGGGTGCTTCACTGTAAAATCTGCCTATCATATGCTGCAAGATCATTTGGAGACCAAGAAAGATGACATTTCAGCTGGATCATCAAACAGGCTGACAGAACAAATGTGGAAGTATTCCTGGAAGCTCCCTATCAAACAGAAGCTGAAATTATTTATCTGGAGATGCTGGCATGGATTCTTGGGCTCAAACACACAACTGGGGAAAAAAGGTGTTCAAGTGGATAATATTTGTGCTACCTGTGGAGAGAGAGAGAAGGACCAAGATCACATTTTTTTTCAGATGTCCAAAGGCCTTGAATTGCTGGAAAATTATGGGAATAAATTGGACAGCTGTAGAAGGAAGAGAAGTAGATTTCAAAAGATAGTGCAGTGAGGTTTGCACAGCTCCAAAGAGGAACTGCCTTGAAGAGAGAATTACTTGTCCATTTATCGGTTGTGGGCTATCTAGAAAGACAGAAATGCTTGGACATTTAGGAATCAAAGAAAGATGGAAAAGCAAATAGTGGAGGAAGCTCGGGGAGAATGGCTTGAATTTCTCAGCCTAAAGTAGAAGCCATCTTCCCAGGAGTCAGGGGATAAGAGGGGACACCACACTAGACTTGAAGAGCAATCTTGTTTAGCAGTAGGACAGAGATCTTTCTCAGTCAGTGCTGCAAGCTCTCAGGAAGGAGGTTGGGTGTTGAAATGTCTGGCTGTTCATGATGCAAGCATTGTGCAAGTATGGGAATCTCGAATCCAACTTGATGGACAACAGAATGAGGCTGACCTTATTGCACTAAGGTGGGGACTGCAGAAAATCAAAACACTTAGCTGGCCTGAGGTCATTTGCAGAGTCCAAGACAAACAATACAAAGCTGGGCTCCTTAAGTGTATTGATAATTCCTCTATGTCTGTTATTGGAGATGATATTGTTGTACTTGTAGCTTCTTTTGATTCTTGTGATTTTATTTTAGATGTTTTGAATGCAAACTCTAGCATTAGTTGATTTGTAGGTCTTATTTGGGCGATGAGATATCTCTGCCCTTGTGGAGTGCCATCTTAGTGCGGTTAGGCTAAAGATGACACGTATTTAAACCATTTGGTTTCGATTTGTACCTTTTTATGAGGAAATGAAGTTGTTTGTTTGTCGTTTGAAAAAAAAAGTCGATATTAATCTTTAAAAGGGTATTAATCTCAGTAAATCTCGTTAAATATTACTATAAAATGATAATATAGTCATTTCCAAAATTTCTATAACGAATGTACATTCGTTACATATTACATTACAAACATATAAGTCTCATTATTTTCAATTCATCAACTCAATCCTATAACCATTTCATCAAAAACATAGAGTGCACCAATTAACCATCTTATGAGCATTTCATCAAACACATAGAGGGCACCAATTCACCAACAAAATCCTAAAAACATTTCAACCATTAACCTCACTTTGACCATACATAACACATATTAAACATTCAAAAAAATGAAATTAATAACACAAATGGCTCAACAACATAATAACCTTAACACAAAAAAAAAAAAATACAAACTGGAAAAAAAAATAAAATATTGTACCCTAAACAAGAATTCCTACCAGAATTGACAGCAAGAGATAGTTCCATAGTGACTGGCGCGAGAAGGAAGGTCGAGAGAGCAGGTTTGCTGTGAGAGAGATCGAGAGAGAGAACAGAGAGAGCGGTCGCCGGTCGAGAGAGAGAGAGAGATGGTTTTGAAACAGCGGGAAAAAAATGAGGGAGAAGGAAGAAGAAGAAAATGAGTGTTTGGCCTTAAGGGTATAATAGTAATTTATATTTAAAACCATTACTTATTAAACTTTAAATGAGTGTTTGACTTAGAGGGTCATTTAAAAAAATAAGTTTGTAGGGGAGGTTATGCGGATGAATTTCCACATTGGGTCTGTTCAGAAGTATGGTGGTTTTTCCTCCGGTGGATTTGAGAAAGCGCATATGCGATAATGCTCCCTTACCCACGGTGGGTACATGTTAATATCCCCTACCAATGTGCATGTACATGTTAATATCCCCACGGTGGGCACATGTTAATATGCACATCGCTTATGTGGCATGCACACATTGGTAGGAGATATTAACATGTGTCCACCGTGGGTAGGGGAACATTATCAAATGCAAATAATAGGCGGAGAATATAGCTGGTAGGTATGGGTGAGCAGAACCCAGCCAAAACTAAAAAATTGAGTCGAACCGTGCAATTTGGTGCAGTTTAGTTCAGTCTTTTTAACGAGTCATTTTCTTTTTCAAAGTTGCGGTGCGGTTATAGTTTTTCATAAGTTTGGTTTTCGGTTTTGTTCTGTTCGGTGCGGTTTTGTACAGAACCGCACCAAATTGAATAAAATGTATAAAAAAAAATCAAAACTCGAGCTGAACTGTGCATTGCGGTGCAGTTCGGTTCGATTATGTTATTGTAAAAAAATTGGTTCGAGTTTTCCTAGGTTACAGTGCGGTTCGGGTATTTTTTTTTGCTAGGTTTGATTTTTCGGTTCTTGCGATTTGGTGCAGTTATACATTGAACCGCAACGTTGCTCATCCCTACTAGTAGGGGTGCACAAAATATGATTAATTGATCGTGATATAACCATACTATCATAGAGCGGTTCATGTTGTCCCAGCTCGGACATTGTCGAGTCGACTTACCCGAAGTCGACTCCACCCACATATCTCCTCGTGATAATACATTCGGTCAAAGGTCCGGATGCTTTTCTTAGTCGACTTCTACCATGTCGACTAGCCTAAGTCGATTCCGTCTGTAAGGATGAATAAGTGTATTAAGATCTACTAGCGATTGGGAAATGACCCAGCCGGCTCGAATACAAGGATATCTCGAAGTCGACTGAAGTAGTCTCGGGGTTCAGAGATCCCTGACGACTCCTATACACTTCAACGTATCAGAGGGAAGCTATTAAAGGATAAGGAAGAATCTAAATGCTGACTAGGAGGTGGACAGAATATGAACTGACCAGGGTACTTTGGACATTTCTAGTAAGTCGGCCAGGGCATTTTGGGGACTTCAGGTAGATGTTTTACTTCTATATAAAGGAGCTGAGGTAACTCCAAAACCCTAACTCCCATTCATTCTACATTCTTCTCTATTACTGCTGCTGCTCTCTCAAAGCAGCTCTCTTCATCTCTTTCACATACTGACTTGAGCATCGGAGGCTCTACGCCGGAAACCCCTCTGTCGTTGAGTTCTTGCAGGTGTTCTCATGGTTCAGCAACGGTTTGGAGGCTATCGAGTGAGATCTGAGCTCATTCCCATCGGTTCATTCCAGATCTGGACAGTTTTTTTATTGGTTCACTCCGGATCTGAGAGGAGACCCATCATTTTGGCGCCGTCTGTGGGGAGTTCTTGAAGGAATTAAGAGCTTTACACCTAGCTTTGATCTGTCTCCGATGGCTGAGAAGGAAGGATTGCAGAAAAACTTGAATGAAGATATCAGGGCAACGTGGACTGACAAGCGACCTCCGTCGATTCCCAGCCTCAGACCACCGCTCCAAGTGTTTGGTTTCCCACTGTTTGGGGCACACGCGCTGTAACACCCCGACTTTCCATTACATCAGAGTACGCGATTTTTCGCAATTTTCTGGATAAAATATTTATTTTGCGAAAACTGATTCGGGGGCTACCGTGAAAAACTTGATTTTCTGAAAACCGTTAAAATTTTAAACTGATGCATAAAACAAACGGTCATAATGTCTTATCCGACTAACATCGGAGCAAAGTCTGATAAAAAGTACT
>CACSLK010024540.1:18875642-18887657 GCA_902706635.1 Striga hermonthica | reverse complement strand
GTTATTTCGGCAAAACGTGCTGTTCTGTTGTCAAAAGTCCTTTTCTGCGGTTTGTTTATACTCACAACTCGTCCAATAACATCTGCAAGTAGTACAACAAATATTTAAACATTTATTAAAATAAGAATAAAAGATTTATTAAAGTACCAATGAATGAAAATTGTACCGATGAGCATAGGGTCGAAAAAGGTTTCTTTAGCCAACTCAGGAAAGCTCGTGAAATTGTAGAGGAATTTTGGAAACCTGTCGTCTGAAACTTTCACCACCCGAGTGCGGCCATGAAAAGCAATTTTGTACCTTCCTATTGTTGTCTTATACCTACCACCGTTTGGAGCTACAATAAAGTCCCTGATTGCAATAACACTTCCTTCCTTCAGATGGCGCCTAAAAAGCTCCATATGAAACTTCTTGATAGAGGCATGAATACGGTACCCCTGAAATTAACAAAAAAAAAAAAAATAAATAAAATAAAACAATCAATTATAAGGGAAAAATTATTATAAAAAAAAACATTTATAAATAAATCAATTATAAGGGAAAAAATTTTATATTGAATGTGAATATTGAAATCGATTTACCTCAGAATCATGGAGTATTAATTCAAGACCCAAAACTGTAGAGCGATCCCCAAATGCTGTACGCTCGTAGCATCTTACAACACGAACCTTGATGTTCCACTCAGTCTTGTCCATGTTCACATTCTTAAGAAGAGTGAATGCCATGATTTTTTGTTTGCGTGTGTGTTTTGAAGTGAAGGTACGATATAATGATTCTGGAATAGATGTATTTATTTATAATGATTGAATAATACTCCATATTTCATCCCACTACAAAACGCGTTAAAGATTGTTGAGGAGTCCTATAACTGCACGTAATCCCATAAATGCACGATGTGCGAGTACTCCTTAACTCCTTAACTGCCCGTGCGAATACTTCTTAACTGCCCAAGCCAACGACGTACGTTAATCTTCTTAATATCTCATCTTAATCTTAATCGTAATCTTAATCTAGTATAGTTAATATCTTAACTTTACTTAATATTTTAAAACATATAACACACAAACATTTTTCATTATTTTTTTTATAATAAATAAATAAATAACATATAACATGTTTGTAAAATAACATTTTTCATTTTTCATTTATTGTTTATTGTTTATTGTTTAATAGTATAAAAATGCAGCAATTACGAATGAACACGTAGGTGAAACTTAATATCTGAACACAATAGATATAATTTTTATACTTTATACTTTATAGATTAAAATAATTATAAGTATTCTTATGCTTCTTGCCTGAGTTTTATAAATTTTTTTATCTAAAATTTTTTGTACAAATATTAAATCTAATAGTAGTGAAATTAAATATATAATATTTTAAAAACATGTAACACACAAACATTTTTCATTCTTCATAATAAATAAATAAATAACATGTGTGTAGAATATTTTTTATTTCATTTTCTACAACATACAAATTAAATCTAACACGGTTTACGTAGGAATGTAAGTGAATTATTTTATTATCTGAAAACGATATATACTATTAGTATTACTATTACTGTATAATTATAATTATAATTATTAATATTAATATTATATTATTATTATTATTATTATTATTATTATTATCATTATATTATTTATTCTATTATGTATTATTTAACTGCTGCAATCTGCAATTGAAATCTGCAATTAAACCCAGTTCTTCTCCCTGCGTCTGCCACCACTAACAAACACGAACAACGCCACCACACAAAAGATTTTTCCTGCAATTTTTATCAATTTTTCTAGCTGTTTGATGCTGAGTGATTCAACTGCTGTTAACTGAAATTCAGACGATTACTCAATCGAATGGGAATGAAAAGTAAACCCTAAACTCTCTCAACCTACGGCGACCACTCAAGCTCTCACCGGCCACCGCTAAAGGCGCTTCCGTCTCATCATCACCGCCCAGAGACCTTCGGCCGCCGCAACCGCGCAGGCGCGCTCAAGCTGTCGAAGAATTCGGCACTCGCTCAATCCTCAGTCTCAACTCGTCAATCTTCAGGTACATTTGAGCTATGGTCTTCGATTGGATTTGTTCATCCTATTAATCGCTTGAAAAAATTTCTGTAGTGAATGTGCTCAGAGACCAAGTCATTATCACCGATAAATTTAGCCATGATTGATGACTTATGATTCCTGGAAAATGACATCACATCTACGAAATTGGTGAAGTTGATGTGTAGATGATGGATAATATTGTAAAGAGGGCAAAAAAATAAAAAGAAAAAAAAAATGAAGGGCTGGTGTTTCTTAAGCTCATTGTTTCATCCATGTTCTTTCCTGTTTATCTTGTCCAAGTCACAGTTATTTGTTCATGGACATGAGTTGTTGTACCTAATACATTAAGGAAGAATGTTGCAGTAACTTGGTGCTTTGGTCCTGGACTGATATGTAGAATTTATCATAGGCTTTTCACTTCGTAAAGTGTTTGGTTGTTCATTTGATATTTCCAAGATAATAGCTAACCACTTATTTGTATTTGTTATTGTTTTTTGAAGTGTGAAGTGCAAGTTTAAGGTTGAGATTTTAGCCTTTCAAGAGATCATGTCAGACTCACCGGCCCTTGATAAACGAGAGTATTGTAATTCGGTTGCATGAGTTGGCTACATCGGTGTACATTTTAGCATATAGCTCAGGACATTTGGCAACCCTTTGATATTTTATATCTAGAGACAAAGGACTACATTTCCTGTGCAAGTTAATCAAGTCAGAGTAAACATGCTAGCAGCTGCTCAGATTCGTCCCATCGTTCACTCCTGTCACAGGTCTTGTTCCCCTTTCCCTCTCTTCGCACTTGCAAACACAATACAACCAACTTAAACAAAAAAAAAAAAAAAAAAGAATCTTCCCTTCTTAAGCTTCATAGACAATTCATGTTTTTTTAAACTTTTCTTTGAAAAATTTTCAGGATTCGCCCATTCAGTTTAACTTCCCCATCAAAAACCACATCTTTGCACCTAGGTCACCTCGCCAGAAAACTCGATTTTCTCGAACGAGCCAAGGTTCACGGCCTCCCCTCTCCTCTCCGAAAGCCCTCACCCGTTGCTGCTGCCCTAAACACCAGCGATGGCCACCCGAGCACCTCCTCCATCGCCGAAGAACACCCACCGAACGAACCAAACGACAGACCAAACGCACTCCTCTCAAACTGGGCCCCACCCAGGTACCTCTGGCGGGCCCTTTCCATCCTCATCCTCGCTGGCCAAGTCGTCACTCGATCCCTCAACGGCAAAATCCACTTGAAAAACACCTTCCAACAGCTAGCACGCGTGGGCCCGAGATCTGTTGGTGTCTGCCTCTTAACCTCCGCCTTTGTTGGCATGGCTTTTACAATCCAATTCGTGCGCGAGTTCACTCGACTCGGCCTCAACCGGTCTGTAGGCGGCGTTTTGGCCCTTGCCTTCTCTCGAGAGCTAAGCCCGGTTGTCACGTCTATTGTGGTCGCGGGCCGGATTGGGAGCGCCTTTGCGGCAGAGCTTGGGACGATGCAAGTTTCCGAGCAGACGGACACGTTGAGGGTTTTGGGTTCGGACCCTGTGGACTATCTGGTGACTCCACGGGTTTTAGCCTCGTGTGTGGCTCTCCCGATTTTGACACTGATGTGTTTCGTAGTGGGTATGGTGTCGAGCGGGCTGCTGGCGGATGGGGTTTATGGGGTGAGCATTAATATAATCTTTAATTCGGCTAGACGGGCTTTGAGGTCGTGGGACATTATAAGCTCCATGATAAAGTCGGGGGTTTTCGGTGGGATTATATCGGTCGTGAGCTGCGCGTGGGGGGTGACGACTATGGGTGGGGCGAAAGGTGTGGGGGAGTCTACTACTTCGGCTGTGGTGGTCTCGTTGGTCGGGATTTTCATTGCGGATTTCGCGCTCTCGTGCTGTTTTTTCCAGGGTGCTGGGGATTCTTTGAAGAATTGTATGTGAATTATTTTTTTCCTTTTTGGTTTGGAGGAAATGAAGTCTCTATATGTTGGTTGTTTTCTTCTTTGGGTTCTGTAATTGTTCGAATTCGAATTCGATGTGGGACTGTGATCTTTCTGACATTTGAACAAGTTTTGAGGTGTCACTGTGTTGGATTGTCATGGTTGTGTGGGTGTACTGTGGCCAGTGGAAATGAAGTTTTGTGTATTATGATATGCTTGAGATACTATCCGAAATAAGAAATGTATTACACAATCTAATCTCTTGGGATTGTGTAGTGTTAGTAATCTACAACTGTCAAATGCATTTATCATTGTTTTAATAACTGAATCGATTGATCTAAGGATCGATATATAACTTAAACAAACACATTAGTGCTTTTGATTATTTCAATTTTCAATTCTCCACAACTGGAAATGATAATAAATAAATATAACAAAAGAACCCTTTGCAGACACAACTATTACAGAGCCTCGTGCGATGCACGGGGTGCACAATTTTAAGGTTATTTATCCGGTCTTATAATTATACAAATGAATAAAAAAAAAATGTACGGAATATATATAGTACGAGACCTGTGCGATACACGGGATATATTTCTTTGGGGAATATTATATTACTAGTACAACTCCCGTGTATTACACGGGTGCTTGTTAAAAAATTATTTTTAAATTTTAAAATTAATGAGAAAACTATATTACATTTAGTTTACTTTTTTACAAAAGAAATATATTACTATATATTTTAGAATGATATGTGTTACATATGACTTACATGTGTTATATTATATTAGTTTTTATAACTTATATCATATAACTACTCGAAATATAAATATATTAGGTGATAAATAATTTTATTTTTCTAATTAATATTAAAAATAATTTTATTATTGTTATAAAGATAAATATAAATTATTTTTTATACATACAATATGGATCTTAAATCGAAGCTCGTCAAAAGAAGATTAATTTGATATATTACATATGTAAAACTGATAAAAAATACAAAAGTTATTAAATTTTAAAATATATATACAATTCAATAGTTATAATAAGGAATGATATTAAAATACAATTAATACATGTAACATGACCATAAATAATCAACATATTTATGGTAATCCGAACCTAATTTATTTTTAGTTTGTAATTAAATTAAAATTTATCCAAGCTTAATAACGAAGCATGTAATTTTGCCACATATGATTTCGAAGCACCAAAAGCAACCACGTAGGCTCAACGCGTTCTGGATTAATATATAGGGGGATAAGATGCAATATTCAATAAAAGTTTTATAATATGCAGGAAAATTATACAATAAAATAGTATTCGACAAAGAAACAATCATCTATTATTAAAGACCTCCTTGTACATAGATATTAAATAATTTATTAGTAAAATAGTGTATAAATTGATTACAATAACAAAACAACATGCCCGGGATTAATAAAAATACTCCATGGATTGAAGATTTAATGGGATTAAATATTTAAATTAATTAATTTAGATAATTCAAAAGTCATCCAACATTGTTTTGACTTAATATATTACAGCATGAGTATACTTTAAATATATTAAAATTTAAGGAACTTTAGACAACATATATTTTAAAGAATTATTTTAGGGAACTTTAACAGCATATTTACTTCACCCATAAAACAGATTATATTTCAATAACATAGTTATAGTATTATTTAAGGAACTTGAAACAACATTGTTCAATATTTACGTCCACCCATAAATATTTTGTAAGTCGAAGGTAATTAATCGCGTGCCATTTTTTTTGTTTGTTTGTTCAATTTTTTTGACAAAACTGATGTCATGGATAAAATAATTAAATATTAAATAAATTAATTACATAATTTTAAATAATACGCTTTAGACAAATATAGAAATGCGAATAATTCTTTCATGCCAAACAACGCAATTTCAAAATTGACTCAGATCCAACAATTTTATCCAATATTTCATTAAAATAAATATTAAATAAAATTCTTTAAACAGAAATTAGATAAGAAATTTTGAATCTGCTTTTTTTTTTAGTATAGATAGACTTTACGTACAATTTTTTACTTCACCGATTTTATGAGATTTGTTTTGACTAAATTGATGTTATTATGGAATAAAACAAATAAATAAAACCTTTTTTTTATTTTAGTAAAGATTTTACGTAATCTTTTTTGACTTATCGAGGGATTTTTTTTCTTCAACCTAATAAATTTGGTAAATAGGATACCTTATTATATAAGTATAGATTATTGAAATATATGTAGAGATAATAT
Organism: Striga hermonthica; assembly: GCA_902706635.1. NCBI lineage: Eukaryota > Viridiplantae > Streptophyta > Magnoliopsida > Lamiales > Orobanchaceae > Striga > Striga hermonthica. The sequence goes on along the minus strand of CACSLK010024540.1, from coordinate 18,881,406 downwards.
GGAGAGAGAATGGCAAGTAAATCAAATGAGATAATTATCTGTAGTAACAAATCAGATAAGATTGTAATCGATTTATCGTCAATGATAATCATCTGCTTTACGCGTTCAAATATAATTACACATGTTTTAATTTTGGGAAGTAGATTTGTATGTTGGCCCATCATATATAATTACACATGTTTTAATTTTGGGAAGTAGATTTGTATGTTGGCCCATCATATGAGCTATCGTAATCTCTACATATATTAAGATTTTATAATTGCATTAAATAAAAGATTTTATAGAATAGATTTACGTACAGAATTTTGATTGTTTTTGTTCACCGGTTTTTATGGGATTTTTATGTCAAGATAAGAAAGATTAGAAACAATATGTAAATAGGATACCTAATTAAAAGTATAAATACATTGATTACTACTTGATAAAATTAGAAGTTCATTAATTAAATTTGACTTTTCTATCTACTATATTTAGTAAATATGATTCCCTTTAATATAAGCATAAATATTTCATATTACACGGCCTATTTCCATCTCACTGTAAATAATTGATATAAAAATGAGCTGTGCACAAAGCGATTCAAGTGCCCAAGACTTCCTTATCCCATCCATAACTTCAAAACTTTATCCTTGCCTCCAGATGCTATTTACTCACCATCTGGACTTCAATCAATTGCAAATACCTAAAGACACATAACAAATTGGGATATGAATATGTAACAAGAATGGGAAAAAACGAACCTCAAATTTCGATTATGCCCCTGTCGGCAGTATCAAAAAAAAAAAAAAAAAATCTCTAAATTTCCTTTCCATATCCATAAACAATTAACAATACTTTCAAGTTTCAATTCACTATCAAAACCAAACACTTGGACCTATCTCGTGCCACATCACCGGGAATTAAAAATAAGATCCGAATGGAAGTCACGTCAGCTTTTTCAGCAAATATGAGCACCGGAATGTCGATTTGGACTAAGATTGCCAAAAAAAATGTTAAGTGATGTAGGGAAAACGTACGAGTGGGAAGGATAAAAGGAGTAAACGAGATACTCACTCGTAAAACACGTAAAACGAGATACTCTCTCGATAACTCACAATCAATTCATCTTTTATTCATAATCAACTGAATAAAACAATAGAGGATGAGTCCTTTATATAAGGCTCCTAAAACCCTAATACTAACTTGTCCAACAAGACAAGAATCCTAACAATATAATAAATAAATAAGTTTCCTACCAAATCTATAATACCACTAATAATAATAATAATAATAATAATAATAATAATAATAATAATAATAATAATAATAATAAAGATGGAAACAAATAATAACATCCTTATCTCCATCAAAAAGTCAACCGGAAACAATTAAAGGACGAAAGTGAAACGAGAGTAAAATTAATAGACTAATAGTACAATTTTTCGTGAAAATTATGTGAGCTAATGAATAGTAAATTGAAGTTGATGTGATATGTAAGAATGATTTTTTTTTTCCTAACTCTCACTAAAAACTTTTTACAAAAATTTTTAGAATAAAAAAAATTTAAAAAATGTTCACCTTACTTTTTTAAGTAAATTCTTAGCCTTTAAATATATAAATTATGTAAAGTCACATAAAATTTGTATATAGAAATATATTTTAATATAATTTAGTTAACATGTTTAAAAATATCTAAAATATTATATGTTATTCTTGAATGTTATGTATTAAATTTTATCAAAGGCTTTTATTAATCTTAAGTAACATCAATGCTACAAATAAACAAAAATATAAATATGTATCATTATATAACCAAAGTATGAAAAATAGTTTAATTTATATAATAAGTGAATGAATACTAATTATTGAGTTTATGAAAACTTAAAAGGAATTTTATTCTAAGAATAGTACGAGAATAGTTGTCTGGGAATTGTTGAATTTGAACTTTTGCTTCCCACTTTGTAATGATAGAGAATAATTTATTTGGTTATTACAATTTTCTTTTCCTATCACCTTGTTCTACTTTTTATTATTTTATAGTTTCAGGGATCTAGATCTTGTTCTTATTTTATTAAATAGGTGACAGATTTTGTCATTGATTTGAATGTATTTTCCTTCTTAGATAGGATGTAGAATGGGAGCGGACCTTCTAATAGATCTTATCTTATGATTATTTATGTTAAGGGGATTCAAATACTTGTTCTTTTTCTATGTAAAATAAATATTTTAATTTGAATAGTTGAATATAACTCCAAGAGATTGAGTAGGTTTACACAAATCATTTTACAGTTTTACTTTAAAAAATATTTAACATGATCATACAAATTGAATAATAAATTTATACCCTTTTCAATTTAAAATTATTAAGGGGTATGTTTGAGATTTCTAAAAAAATTTTGAAACTTTAGAAATCCTGAGAATTAAGTTAGAACTTTTTAAGATATTTAAAATATCGAGGTACTTATTTGAGAATTTAAAAAGTCTTATAAAATCTCGAGTTACTTAACTTATTAAAAACTAGAATTTGCTAAGACTTTTTAAGATCTGTTGAAATTTCGAAAGAAAAAGCCTATACAAAATCTCACTCCAAATATCACATCCAGACTTAAGATTACACTAATAATAACACCTTGGCCTTGTTTGGTAGTTGGCGGTTAGCTGTTAGCTGATAGCTGATTGTAATAGCTGTTTTGACCCGCTGATTGTGTCAGCTGTACCATGGGATAGTAATAGCGGTTTTCAAAAGTATGTTTGGTAAAAGTAGCTTATTGATTCATAAAAATATTTGGTATTATTAACTTGAAAATTATTTTGATATAAATACATATTGTTTATATTCGTTTAATTATTTTATATTAACAAAAAATATTATTGATATAATAAGTATTTTCAAATTATTTTTTAATTTTTTTATATTAAAAGTAATAAGTAAAATAATATATAAATTAAACTTACAAATAAATGATTTCACAATACTAAAATATGTTTACAAAATTATGACATGTAATATTGTTATGATTCTATAAAAGAATCTCATGCAGTGTATTATGTTAAATAATAGAGGTTAAAAAATAGATCACCCACAAATTGTTTTGTTGATAATATAATATTAAAAAAATGAGGTTAAAAAATGGAACGTCCACCCACAATACAGTGAATTCTATTGTTTTGTGATTTTTAATATAAAAAATAAAGACCATCATCCACTCTAACTAGTAATTGGTTAAATCAAAAGTATTAAAAACAAATGAAAAATCTATCCAATATGCATAAGATGTTGCAAAACGCTCCTATTTCTAGCGTTTTTATTTTTAGCTTATTAGCTCAATCAACTAAAGCAAAAAGCCATTTAACCAAACACTAATTTTAGCTGGTTTGACCTAATAAAAAAGCTAAACTCCCTAAAAAGCTAAATTTTCTCAAAAAGCTATTAAACAAACAAGGCCCTTATTTATAATTTTTTAATATATTATTATTTTTTTGATCTTGGCTCCGCCTTCAACCCGAACCAGCTCCCAAGGTGCAGCCTAATGCTGCAAACGAACCGTATTGAACTGAGCTTGGGCTATTCGAGCTCGAGTTCGGCTAATCTTCGAGCTTGTTCGAGTTCGTTCGTTTACTAGTCGAGCTTAAATTTATGTTCTTTTTCATTCGTTAAGTTGTTCGTTAAGTTTGTGTTTGGCTAGTTTAGCTAACCGAAATTATTTGAACTTTACGAACGTTCGGTTAGCTCGAATTGTTCAATTATCAAAACTAAAGAAATGCTCATTATTATTATTATTTAAGGAATGCTTATTATTATTATTATTATTATTATTATTATTATTATTATTATTATTATTGTTGTTGTTGTTGTTGTTGTTGTTATTATTATTATTATTATTATTATTATTATTATTATTATTAAAAGTCTTGTTGGTCGCGAACACTCGTTTATATCCGCGAATGTGTTCGTGTTCGTTCGAATAATAAACAAGTTAAATTACATGTACGGGCTCAACTCTATCATTAAACGAACGAGATTTAAACAAAGCCCTAACAAGCTTTCCTTCGGTTTGCTTGCCGCAGTAATGCAGCCCAATGTGACCACTACATAATAGAGAAAAGAAATGTGAACCGGGGCATATATACAAGTTTCTGAAAGACTTGTCTGTTTGTGCCACTCATCGGTGTAGTATTAGTAATCTATGCAGGTGTCAAACACTATTCTAAAAGTCCGCTTAGGCGGCGCCCAGACGCTAGGCGGTGCCCGGGCGCCTCCGATTTGCACAAATCGGTCAAAAAAATCGGCCAGGCAGCTAGGCGGCAGCTAGGCGGGCCTAGGCGGCTCTAGGCGCTCCTAGACGGCCTTGGCGGGATCAGCGGCCAGACGGTTAGGCGGCGCCTAGGCGGGCGTAGGCGGACCTAGGCGCTCTTAGGCGGGCTCGGCGACAATTTTTCAGTTTTTTTTTTCTTATTTTTTAAATACTAATTACAATATTTTGTCCTCATGTTTTCTTCAAATATATTAATATTATTATTTGGACTTAAGTGTGTCGATTTATTATAAATTGAGATAGTTTTATTTTGTAAGTAGTTAAATAAATAAAAAATAAGGTATTTAATATTGATTTTTAGGCCCCGACTAAGCGCTGCCTAGGCCCCGCCCAGGCGCTCTAGGCGCTAGGCGCTGGTTGAGTGTCTAGCGGGCGCCTAGCGACTTTTAGAACACTGGTGTCAAATGCGTTGAATCCGACTGATCCAAGGATTGATATGATATATATTTTCCATGTCACTGCAAATAATTGAGAAATATTATAGGTACATAATATTGTACACATGTGTACATAACACTCACATTATGTGAGTGGGACCTAAAAAAAAGAAAAATCAAGTGGACCCCACTCCATGTGAGTCTATATACACTTATGCGTAAATTTATTATGTACTTGTAGCATTTTCCAATAATAGATATAAAAGTAAGCTGCGCACAAAGCCATTCAAGTGCCCAAGATTTCCTTATCCCATCCATAACTTCAAAACTTTATCCTTGCCTCCAGATGCTACTTTCTCACCATCCGGACTCCAATCAACTGCAAATACCTAAAGACACAAAACAAATTGCGATAAGAATATGTGAAAAAGAATGGGAATAAACGAACCGTAAATTTCGATTCTGCCCCTGTGGACAGTATCGAATTTGCTCTCGAACCGAAACAAGTCCAGTTCTCTCATTGGGTTGGGTGTTGTTGGAGGCCTTACTTCATCTGCATGCCCCGGAAGATCTTGCTTCAACTTCTGAGTCCGAATATCCCACACCTGTTTAGAAAACGCCACTTGAGTAACAGTTTTTGAGGTAAATTTGTCCGAGATGACATTTTAAACGTCTAATGAAAAAAAGACATACCTTCAAGGTCGAATCTTTGCTTCCACTCAAGAGCAGCCTACTGTCAGCCGACCAACTGCAGCAAAATGTGCCGATTCAGATCGCAGCCTTAGTACGGATAATGAACAAGTAAAACATTGGAAATAAATGTAACCTTATTTGATAGACGGGGCCCACATGACCACGGAAGGCAGCCACGAATTTTCCAGTGACTCCGTTCCATAGTTTAACCGACTTGTCAAAGGAGGCACTCGCGATCCACAGACCGTCCGGAGAGAAGTAGACATGGTTTACAAGCTACAGCACAAAAAAAAAATAATAAAATAAAAATCTAGGATTAGGGACATGAACATGGAGAGTATTATTTTCTCTCGTGAATAAAGGCTTATTTGTAATTTATTTTTTTAAAAAAAAAAAAAA
>CACSLK010024540.1:18835865-18848815 GCA_902706635.1 Striga hermonthica | reverse complement strand
TTCGAAAGTCGAATCCAAGAAAAATAAGCGATTTTCAGAGAAGACCATCTTCAAGAATCAAACCCAAATTTATTTGCTCTCAATATCTGCCCAAAACCATTCGGAAACAACGCAAAATTTTCCAAGTACAAGAGCAGCCAGCCAGCCCGGCAAAACAATACATTTAGAACATCGTAAATAAAAATAAAATACAAGAGCACAATGCCACCAAATATGCAACCTCACCCAATTAAGGGTGCATCTAAATATTCTAGGTATTCGCAAGATTTCAGCACTGTAATAATGCAGGTATACTGAGAGACTAATTGAGTAACAATTCAAAACTTGCAGTCGTTTTAAATCAACATGCACCAACCTGATTTGCGTGTGCATGCTCGAGCCTCGGTAGCAGTTCACAAACCACTTTCTGCAAGGACGCGCGGCTGAGCCGGTGGTTATTGAATCTATTTACAGAAGCTTTTGTGAGTACCATAGTTTCCAGGTCATCCAAATGTTCTTTAAGCATATTCTCCCAAAACTTTTCGTCCTCATCGAGATTCGATCCTCTCAAAAGCTCCTTAACCTGGTTCAGATGCGCGACATTCCTACCAGCACCACACCCCATAGCAGTTGCTGCCCCCACAGCATTTGCAATAGTTAGCGTGTACACGAGTGGCAATTTGTGTATGAATCCAAATGCAATAGCTGCCACAAAACTGTCCCCACATCCAACAGTGTCCATGACATTCACCTGTTTAGATATAAAATATTGAAAATAATGAACAGCTCAGTCAAACAATGGTATTAGGGATTGAAAAGTAGAATGATAAGAAATGAGGCATATATATATGAAGTGAATGGCATATGTAGAGAGCATGTAAAGTGAAAATTACTACCTTAAACCCAGGGGCACAAGATATACTAGAAGGGGTGATCAGAATAGAACCTTTTGGGCCCATTTTAATGATCACCCACTTTGTGCGAATTCCTTTCCTGAGCAACTCTTGGCCCGCTAATATCGGGTCCTCTGTTTGTGTTAACGATTCAGCCTGTCAGCATAGTTCTTATCAACATAATCACAGGTCCGTGAAAAAATTCAGAAGCAATCATATGAAAAGCCTTCCGATCTACACAAAGAAACCACAACAAAATATATATATATTTTTTATAGTTATTATTTATTTCTTGGTGTGCATTATGTACGACGGAACTCAAGAAAGCTTAGAAACTAAACATTAGAAAAATATTAATTGGGATTCCCAACCATGGTACAGTTATTTAACCATTACCATATGTAACACAACAATTGGTAGATTTTCGTGGACTGGAAGACATAGAAACAAGATCAATGACCTCATCCCTCGCATGATTGAAAATACAGCATGATGTGCAAGACACTGAACCTTGAAACATATTAACTCTTTCACACAATAAAAGGTAGCATAAGGATTAGGTCGCATTTTAACTTAGAAAGAAGCTCAAAATGTCATCTTTAAAAATAGGCCAAACCAAGATACCTTGGACTATAACAGTACTCAGCAACTTCAAGAAGATAGCTAGTACCAACTCAGTAGGCATACTTGAGAAAGCATTTGTAATTAAGTATATTACATGCTGATTCACACCTCTTCAGAAGTCAAAAGAAGAACATCACTCATCCTCAGGTACTTGTCGAGGGCTTTTCGTTCTTCAGGTGTTCCATTAATCAGCGACTTCCCTCGTGGGCCAGGATCGAAAAAGACAGACGTCCCCACTTCAACAGCATAATCCAAAACATACATGAGCAATTTAGGTGACAGCTCATCAAATCCATAACCGTTGCAGAAAATGATTTTTGACCTTCTTATAGCCATCTTGGCCTCAATGGAAAGTGAGTTCATCCAACTAAATGCAGGCTCTTCACTGAAATCTGAACGGCTGATAAAAAGAAGGGAATATAACCTGTTCATACTACATGCTCCTATGTTTCTAGTAAAAGCATAATAAAGTAAACAGATCAACATTTTAAAACTGTTTGTAATACCTACAAAAGCCATGCCTTTGCAGAGGGTCCACCAAAACCCAGCACAGAAGGGTTTCGTAAGATGTGGATAAAGTCTCGATTACATCATTTTGCAGCTTATGCTCATCCATTTCAACCATTCCAATTCCTTCTTCATTAAGCACATCTAAGAGAAAACGGCCATAGATTTCGGAACCAACATGGCCAATCGAGACAACCCGAAGCCCCAATCTAGCTGCAGCTATGGCCATATTGCTATTACCACCAGCTTCCCAGAATTCCTGTCAATAACACTAAGTTATCAACCTTGTTTGCTGTAAAATTCAATGGAGATTCCAACTAACAATTTCACCAAAGGTAGACCCATATCTCTCTATAATTCATGCATAAAACAATAACTAAAACCAGGACTCGGACAACTCAAAAACAAAAACAAAACCAGAAAGAGTCGCACAATGGTAAATTTAATTCAAATCGCCCAAGAAAATAGATAGCACGGCACTACCTTATCCGGAGGCGACTTGGACAATTCTTCCATGTACGACTTGCGCTCATCCAATGACTTCGGGGGCAGTTTCGGGACGCTGAGCACAATATCAACGCAGAGGTTCCCGATTGTAGCCACGTCAACATCTTTAACTCCCGCGGACGTACTCCGGTCATCAACCACCGACCCACGGCTGAAGCTCGGCGAATTAAGGTGCTGCTTGGCGGCAGGGATCTCGGTCCCTCTACATTTCAAGACCCAGTTGTGACAGAAATCCCCCCTCGCCACGGAAGGAGATGATCTAGGGCTTTGGTGGGTTTTAGCTGGGGAGGGAGAAAAGAGGGCATAATTGGATTTTAGGGATAAGGCGACCTGATTATGCATTCAGGAAAAATGGGTTTCGAGTGAGTAATCGAAAAAAAAAAAGAACTTCGATTTGCAGCGGCGGTTAACGGCGGACATGATAAGATCGATAATCGACAGAGAGAAGAAAAGTTGAAGAAGATGAACAGAAGAAAATAAAATCTTTATTTCTGTAAAGGTGAAAAGTGAATACAAAGGGGATGATGATAGCTATTTATACTAGACCTAATACAAGGGAAATAGGCCATCTAGCAATTATAAAAGCCCAATACTAAAATACATAAAACAGGCCCAAACACAACATATTCACATAAGCCCAAACAATACATATATGCTAATACCCCCCCGCAAGATTAACATGGATGTTGTTCATGTTGATCTTGGAAAGTAAATGTGAGAAAAGAAGCTGGGGAAGGGGTTTTGTGAAAAGATCAGCCACTTGTTCTTTGGTGTTGATGTGCTGGAGAGTGATAAGTCCTTCAGCAATCTTCTCCCGGATTAAGTGACAATCAATTTGTATGTGTTTGGTCCGTTCGTGAAAGACTGGATTGTTGGCAAGTGCAATGGCCGATTGACTATCTGAAAAAAGACAGACTGGAGAAGAGTGATGTAAATGGAAATCATCAAATAAGTAAGCTAACCACTGTATTTCACATGAGGTTGTGGCTAAAGCCCTGTATTCAGCTTCTGCTGAAGATCTGCTTATGGTACTTTGTTTTTTAGATTTCCAAGAAATGAGAGAATTTCCCAAAAAAACAGAATACCCTGTAATACTCTTTCTGGTGTCTGGGCAACTTGCCCAGTCACTGTCACAATATGCTGTTAACTGTAAAGAAGAATGTCTAGGGAAGAAAATACCTGTACCAACTGTACCTTTGATGTATCTTAGAACTCTGTGAGCTGCAGATAAATGAGCCTTTGTAGGTTTGGATAAAAATTGGCTAAGAGTTTGAACACTATAGCATAAATCAGGTCTGGAGATAGTTAAATATAACAACCTACCAATCAACCTTCTATATTCAGTAGCATCAGTAAGTTCACAATTGTCAGAAGCAGCACATAATTTCAGAGTGGCAGACATAGGAGTAACAGCAGGTTTAGATGCCAGAAAACCAGTATCAGAAAGAATATCAAGTGCATACTTTCTTTGGCACATGTTTATGCCTTTATCAGAATGGGCAAACTCTAAGCCAAGGATATATTTCAGTTTGCCAAGATCTTTTATAGTAAAACATGAGTGTAAATGATGTTTAACTGATTCAATATCTTTCAAATTGTTACCAGCAAGAATGACATCATCAACATATACAAGCAAAGCCATAAAGGAAGAATTTTCAGAGTTATACATAGTGAATAGAGAACAATCAGCAGTAGATTGTTTAAAACCATAAGAAAGCAGACAAGAGGTAAGTTTTTGAAACCATTGCCTAGATGCTTGTTTCAAACCATAAAGACTCTTGACCAATTTGCACACTTTGTTATCAGAACAATAGCCAGGAGGGGGAGTCATATATACTTCCTCCTCCAAATCACCATGTAAAAATGCATTGTTAACATCTAATTGATGAATGTACCAGTTTTTAATAGAAGATAATGCAATCAAAAATCTCACAGTAGAAATCTTTGCTACAGGAGAAAAAGTTTCAAAATAGTCAATCCCTTCCTCTTGTGTATAACCCTTAGCTACTAGTCTAGCTTTGTACCTTTCTATGCTGCCATCTGAATTATATTTGATTTTGTAGACCCACTTACATCCTATGCAATGCTTACCTTTAGGTAAATCAGTTAAAATCCATGTATTTGTTTTTTCCAAAGCATCTAATTCTTTTTGCATTGCAGCTTGCCATAAAGGGTTTTTAGCAGCTTGTGTGTAAGTTTTTGGTTCAGTATGTTCAGAAATGGCAGCAGTAAAACAAGAGTGATCAGTGGAAAGCTGAGTATTAGATAAGTAAGAGGAAATAGGATATTTTATAGATTTCCCAGATGTGCAGAAAGATGTGTTAGAGGAGGAGGATTGAAGTGAGTGATCATAAATGCTGAGGTAAGAGGGAGGTTTAGAAACTCTGGATGATTTCCTTCTAGGTGGTGATAGATGAGTGGAAGTATCTGGATGATTTGTAGGAGAAGATTCTGATGGTGCAGGAATAGATGTATCTGTATGATTTGGGGGAGAATTAATAAGTGGTGTATTTGAAGGTGCAGGAATGGATGTAGTATCTGGAATTTGGGATAAAAGAGTATTTGTGTTGAAATTTGTAAGGGGTGTATCAGTGTAGGAGAAATCAGGGGCAGGTGGAAAAAGTTTATCATTTGGAGTTTCAGATTGAAAAGGAAACACACTTTCATAAAAATGCACATTTCTGGAGATAAATGTTTTCTTGGTATCTAGGTTGTAGAGTTTATATCCCTTACAACCTATTGGATACCCAAGAAGGATGCATTTTGAAGCTCTTGGATCAAATTTGGATCTGTTACTTATCAAAGTTGATGCATATGCAAGGCAGCCAATGACTCTCAAATGATCAAGAGTTGGTACTTTTTTGTATAAAATTTCAAAAGGTGACTTGTTTTGTAAGACAGGAGTAGGAATTCTATTAATAATATGTGCAGCTGTCATGATGCAGTCAATCCAGAATTTCAGAGGTAAATGTGCATGAAAAAGAATGGCCCTAGCAACTTGAAGTAAATGTTGATGCTTTCTTTCCACCCTACCATTTTGCTCAGGGGTTTCAACACATGATTTTTGGTGCAGAATGCCATGAGATGAGTAAAAATCATTTAGCATGAACTCAGTGCCATTATCAGATCTAAGTACTTTTATTTTCAAGTTGAACTGAGTAAGAATCATGTTATAGAAATGATGAATGCTCTGCTTAGTTTCAGATTTAACAGAGAGGGGATATATCCAAGTAACCCTAGTATGATCATCAACAATGGTAAGAAAATACTTATATCCTTCATGAGAGATGACAGAAAAAGGTCCCCATAAGTCACAGTGGATCAAGTCAAAAGGTGCAGATGCAATTGAATTACTGATGGGAAAAGATAACTTTTTCTGTTTAGAGAAATGACAAATGTCACAAGGTGCAATAGACATATCCTTACAATTAGAAGATATATGCATTTGGTGAAGTTTAGAGTAAGAAAGATGGCCCAATCTATGGTGCCAAGTCTGATTTGTTACAGCAGCAGAACAAACATAGTCATTGTTTACAGGTAAAGTAGATTGTACATTGAAATGTGCAACAAAATGGTTAGAAAAATGATATAGCCCGTCTTTCAGGTCAGCAGAACCAATCATTTTCTGAGTGGTTGTGTCCTGTAAAAGGCATTTTGAAGAAATGAATTGAACCAAACAATTTGTAGAGGAAACCAATTTAGAAACAGAAATGAGATTGAAACTGAAGCTAGGAACATATAAGGCATCATGCAGTGTGATATGATCAGATAATTGAACATTGCCTTTAAAACATGCTGTTGTGTGATGGCCATTTGGCAAATTAATGTTCACAGAAATGGATGTTGGTGTGGTGGAGAAAAAAGACAAATCACAAATCATGTGGTCAGTTGCCCCAGTGTCAATGATCCAGGTATTTTTATTCATAGATCTAGATACTAGACATGAGATAGAGTTAGATATACCTGCAGCACCAGCAGTGTCTGGGAAAGCAGTGGCAACAACAGCATTAGGAGCAGTGCCAGGAGAAATAGTTGCATTGTTCATTTCCTGTGCCTTTTTGAAAGCTATGAATTCATGAAAAAGAGCATCAGTAATGTTGGTATTCTGAGATGTTGCAATTGGGGCCACAGAATCAGTCTGAGTGAAGTTGGCAGAATGAGAAGCATGAGGTCTTGGACCCTTGGGGCCAATCCAATTGGCTGGATATCCAACCAACTGAAAGCATTTGTCAGCAGTGTGTCCATTGTAACCACAGTGTGTACAGCGGAGTTTCTTTTTGTCTTTGTTATAAGGTGGTTTTTGAAACTTTGGCTGAGAGGTATTGGTTTTGGCAATCATGGCTACAGGATCAAGAGGTTGAGGATTGTTGTGAAGTGTTCTCTGTGTTTCCTCTTGAAGAAGCAGGGAATACACTTTGGACATAGGGGGCATAGGATTGGATAGCAAGAAGTGGCTTCGCAGGGATGAATAAGAATCATTTAATCCAACTAGAAATTTCATGACAGAGTCTTGTTGCTGAGAAGCAACCAGAGATTCAAAAATGTGACATGTACATGAATTGAAAGCACCACAAGTACACTGAAAGATAGGTCTGTATGTCACGTATTCATCCCATAAAGCTTTGAATGCATTATAATAATGAGTGATGGTTTGAGAACCCTGAGCAATTGTACTTAACGATTTCTCAAGTTGAAAAACCCTAGGTCCACTGCTGAGAACATATCTTGTTTTCATTTCAGTCCAAACATCTTGAGCAGTCGTAAAAAATAGCAGAGATTGCCTTATGTCTTTGCAAATCGAGTTTAATAACCATGAAAGCACAAGATTGTTCGCACGCAGCCAAGATACATATAGAACAGTGTTACCAGACATCGATGGCGGAGGCAGAGATCCGTCGATGAATCCGATTTTGTTCTTGACACTGAGTGCCATCATGACGGCGCGTGACCATGAGACATAATTTTCGCCATTGAAGAGCTCTGCAACGATCAATGCTCCTGGATTGTCACTGGCATGCAAGTATAGAGGAGATGATGGATCGTCTGAAGGATTCACCGTATTTGCCATAGATCAGAGTAGCAAATGATGTAGATCTAGATCTCAGAACGTAGATCGAGAAAACAGAGAGAAAAAAAAATGAAACAACGGCGAAAAACTAGGGTTTCGATCAGGAAAACATAGAACAAGATGATGTATAAGATGCGGCGGAAGAACTCAGAGACAACGGCGACAGGATCGTCGTCCGGCGAATGATACCATGATAAGATCGATAATCGACAGAGAGAAGAAAAGTTGAAGAAGATGAACAGAAGAAAATAAAATCTTTATTTCTGTAAAGGTGAAAAGTGAATACAAAGGGGATGATGATAGCTATTTATACTAGACCTAATACAAGGGAAATAGGCCATCTAGCAATTATAAAAGCCCAATACTAAAATACATAAAACAGGCCCAAACACAACATATTCACATAAGCCCAAACAATACATATATGCTAATAGGACAGAAAGAGGAGAATATCTGAAGAGGAGAGAGAGCGGTGGAGGAAAACGAAAGCAGTTTTCAGTTTTCCATGGAAGGTTAAATGGAGAGAGGATCAAAATCCCAAATGCAGTGTGTTTTGGAGGATAAAGTGTAAAGTGGGAATACATGGTTTTTATTTATTTTTACAAAACACAAATAACGGTTTTTTTTTTTTTTTTTTTTTTTTTTTTTAAACAATAGATATTATTATAAATCAAAAGTGCACAAGTGTGCGAATACAAGCAGCCAACGGCTGAAAAATGGGAAGACAGGTCAGGAGACCGCCTAGAACCCCGACTAGCAACCGCTAGGAAGAAAACTCGCAACTAAACTAAACAACTAGACAAGACCCACATAGGGTAATAAAACAACGACTAAAACAACTACAACAAGACCCCCACATGGTAATACCGGAGTGTCGGACCCCCACATGGTAATAAATTTGACACCCGGGTGCACAGAGACCAACGATCCAAACGTAACACACAATCACAAACACTAAGGGCTTGATTGTTTATGAAATAATTTACTCACTTTTATTTCAACTCAAAATTTAACTCAACTTTAACTCAACCTCACTATCTTTAATATTATCCATATAATTAAATAATACAAACCAATCATTCTTACACATCACATCAACTTTAATTCACTATTCATCCACTCACATATTTTTAACTACCTATCATTTCCAATCATTTATCTCTTACTTTTACATCAAATCAATTTTAATCATTTTATTTTAAATATTATTTTAATACATTCTTAAAATTCCACTAACAACTAACCATACTACATTTTTCAAAATTAACTATAGTTAACCAAAATAACTCATTTTGAATAAATTATTTCATAAACAATCAAGCTTAAACAATCACAAACAAAACAAACACCGAAATCGGAAAACAACCTAAATAAAATAGAAATAGAGCCCTCCCCCAGCGAGCAGACAAACCCAACCAGCAGTGGACGATCGACACAAGAAAGATTCCAGCCCGAGAATCCGCTACCGAAACTGCCTACTACCTATACAGTAGAAGACACCGAGCCACGAACCGATCCCAGAATCGACCCATCATCAACCGCAAGAACCACGACCGACTCTCGCACAGGCCCCACCCGAACTCGGTGAGCTCGAAAGAACCTGGTCCGCCGCCGCATAACACCACTAGGCAGACGAGCTCGCGCAAGGGAAATCGCGCCCTTAACCCCAACCACGCGACAACCAAGCCGCTACAACCCGAGCTCTGTCCCTCCCCTCAGTACGAGCGCCTCTCCCAAGAACCTCAGAGTTCCGACAACAGAGTCCTAGGCCCACCGGAGAAGGCAAGCACGCCGGAAAGCACACCCCAATTGACAACACAAAGAGGTGAAATTGAAAGAACTAACCTCCACAGAGCAGCTCCCACCGGCAATTGAGAAGAAGACTCGAACCACCTGCAAGACGCCGAACCTGGAGGCCAATTGACCGGAACCACGACTGTCGTCGTACCTAAAGGCACACCCACGACTGCCGCCGCCAACCAAAGCCACTTCTGCCGCCAATTGACTGGACCACGGCCGCGGAACAACCATGGCTTGAGCGGAGACACACTTACCAGGAGAGGGCCAGGCGATCAACGACGACCCCTGGCCGTGAAGATGCCGTCGTCGGGGGACGCGAATCTGGCGAGATCGAAGGAGAGCTGATTTAGGGGTAAGGGTTTCGTCGGTTTCGTGGGGGAGAGTTCAAAATTGTCGAACTTATGTTCAATTATACAAATAACGGGTTGATCTCGTACATTTTTTATAAAATTACCCGTTTAAACCCTTTTTTTTATACTGAGGTTTTAGGCTTGCGCCTGACTATTCCTCGAGGAAACAGCCTCCGGCCTCTCAGAAACGGCATCTAGTTAAATTACAGTAGCCACGCAATGGCTCTCAGGTTCCTAACACCCTCAACTACCGCGCACAAGGAGTTGATCTCCAAGTGATTGCTCGCTAACCCTCCCAGCTTCACGTTGGCCCCACCTATCCAGCCGCAGGGTCCCACCGAAGTGGTTGCTTCATGCTGGCCCCCCCAACTGCATGCTGGCCCCACCTATCCAGCCGCTGGTTCCCATCGAGTTTCAGCCTCCCACACTGTCGCTTGTAGCCCTCAGTATTAATTGTTCCACCATTTGCGCTCCGGGGGGCTTGAACTCGTGACCTCTGGCCATGGGTACCTTACTCTTAACCACCGCTTAAACCATTTTTATTCCTAACTTAATTCAACTTAATTTAATAATTAAAATTATTTTCATCTTCTCCATCTATACAATTTAACATTGCAACTTTACTAATCTTACAATGCAACTTATCTTTTTCTCTCATTCAACAAAACCTAAAATATTTATCTATTTTATCTATTTATTTATTAAGTAGTATCTAAATTGATTTCTGTTATTTTTTTAGTTGAGAAAAAATAATTAAAAAAACTTATAATTAAAATTGTAATGA
This sequence comes from Striga hermonthica, assembly GCA_902706635.1. Lineage (NCBI taxonomy): Eukaryota > Viridiplantae > Streptophyta > Magnoliopsida > Lamiales > Orobanchaceae > Striga > Striga hermonthica. Next base: position 18,838,303 of record CACSLK010024540.1, on the reverse strand, counting down.
TTTTTTAAAAAAATAATATTTTACCATACAATTTAAAAATTATGAATACTATTAGTGAAATTGAAATAAAAACAATATGAATAAAAGAGTGAAAATAGAGAAACTGTATTCCAAAATGTATTAAATGTGGTATCTATTTATAGAAAATGAAAATACGAATTTTAGTATTTTTTTAATATAAATTAACACAAATTATTATACTTTAAAAATTATTTATAATTATGTTATCTAAAAAATGCAATCACTCAATATTATATCCGGTCGCGACCCAATGTCATATTGTGACCTATCGGGTCACCTCATTTCCGTGAGTTTTCCTTTTCTATTTCGTTATTTTTTTGTCTCTTTTCTGGTGACGCAACTCAACGGGTCACTGATAAACCAAGACTTATAAGTTATAATCAAATTTATGCAACTCAAATATCCGATTTGGATTGATCGGATAATTTATTTACACCATTTAACTTTAAAACTTAACTTTTTCCAATATATCAATGTATTTAAATAATATCAATGAACACACCACGTCAACTTTTATTCAGTATTCACTAATCATGTTTATACCTATTCATCAATCTCAATCACGTCTCTCTATATTTTACATTACATAAACTTTAATCATTATGTTTTAAATACAAATTCAGAATCTTACTCAATTATTTACTCAATCGACTTTATTCAAATTAACTCATTTTATCCAATTAATACAATAAAAACCAAATATTTTATATACAATCACCTCCATAGTAGTTTGGGTTTGAGAAGAATTAAATAGGACCACTCTCCTATATACCTAACAATGGTATTTTCATATATCACCATTACATTTACCAAAATGTCAATCTCAAACACACATTAGTTTTAGTTTTTAGAACAATCAAAGTAGGACCTTATGGAGTGAGGTAACTCTTGTTACATAATTTTTTTAAAGAATATGTTAGAGTAGATGCATAAGAGATGAAATTTTTTTAATTTATCGAGCGGGCGAGTGTATTATGTAAGATTAACATGAGATTTTTTAGGCGGTATATATTAATGGGATTTTTTGTACAGTTGGTGTATGAAACAAAAGACAATATTTATGCAATGGGATTATGTAAGATAACCTTGAGATTTTTTAGGCGGGTATGCCTTAGTGAATTTTTGTACGATCTTTAATGGTGTATGGAACAGAAGTCTGATTTGAGCAACAAAGAAATTTATGTTACTGATAAAAAGTAATTAATGATGAGAGAGATTTGACCAATTAATTGACCTTCCTTTTTTAAAAAAATATTATTCTTTTTATATAATGATAGATTAGACTGAAACAAAGACTTACTTATATATATATATGTTACAATGTATGAACATGTTTACACATGTTCATTTTATTATGTAACATGTTCATTTTAAATTACCTTGGCACACCTTGCTAAGTGTGTCAGGGCGCACGATAGTAGCACTGTACTCATACGCCACAAACAAGAAAATGGACGGATCAAAAAACAAACAAATTGAATCCTCCCTATATATAATTCTCGAATACGCTAAGCCTACGTGACTGTTTCTGGTGCTTCATAATCCTACTTGGCGAATAATCATGCTTCGTAATTAGATTTGGACAAATAATATTGAATATTAATAATAAATAATCTAGGTTCGGGCATTCCATAAATATTATTTATCTAATTTAGGTATTTTAATATCACTTGAATATAACCCTTTAATTATTTGTAATTTTACATAGTGAGGCACTAAGTGACTAATATATCTCTGACTTTGATTTGTTTCCTTCAATTAGCTATTAAATTGTAAATGTATTTTAAAAGGTGATAACTTTTGTATTTCTTATCGGTTTTATATATATTATATATCAAATTAATCATCTTTTGATGATCTTCGATTTGACAACCATATTGTATATATGAAATAAATAAATTATATTTATCTTTATAATAATAAAGAATAATAATATTTATTAAAATTAATTAAAAAATTAAAACTATTTATCAATTGATATATTTATATTTATTTTTAATGTAGTTATATGTTATAAGTTAAAAAATTATTATAATATGACACATGTAAGTCGCACAAATAAAAAATGTCATACTAAATATATTGAAATATATATATATATATATATATATATAAAGGTATTTAAAATTTCAACTATTTTTTCTCATTAATTTCAAATTTTAAGAAAAAAAATTAGCAAGCACCTGTGTAATATACGGGTGTTGTATGAGTATAGTTTAATAAACTAATAACATAATAACCGCTACAACTAGCGAACCTGAACCTGATGGATTAATCAGAATTAAAATAAAATAAATTGTTTATTATTGGCAAAACGATTTTATTTATGGACAATAATTTCCAGACCACGTCAAATCACAAGATCTCACCACAGGGTGGCTTATTTATTTAAAAAAAAAAAAATAAGTAGACAAAAA
>CACSLK010024540.1:18617311-18628702 GCA_902706635.1 Striga hermonthica | reverse complement strand
TCACTAATTAAAAATGTGTTTGTTTTTGTTTTCGATTTTTGAATCACATTATAATAACTGCAAGAGGGCAAAAATGTGGCAAAACTTGGATTATAGTATCATATCTATTAGAGCATGTAATCCAAATTATAGTAAAAATAATTAAATCAAATATACTTTTAGTTGAAAATTTAAATTTCAATCTAATAGTTTTAAATGATCCATCCATATATCTGCAATGTATATGGTCTTTTAGTGTCACTATTCCCCTCATTCTAAGGGAGAAAATTAAGGATTACAAATCAATATTAAATCTTCAAAATAATTAAAAAAAAAACTATATAGGGTCTCTAGGCTCTAGCTAGCTATACTGGTCATTCACGATTCAAAAAAAATTGTGTTAATTATAAGCAAAGCATGACAATTAATATTATGTTCGTTTTCGCTAGAAGAATGGGTAAAAAGAAAGAAAAAGGTCTCGGGTTCGAGTCCTTGTGAATGCAGAAAATTCTTGTTTGGAGACTCTATCGCTTTATTTGGTGTGCGATCCGAATCGACCAACGGATTAGTCGGGGCAACGCTCTGGATACGGTGACTGACTACAAAAAAAAAAAAAAAAAAAAAAAGAAAAAAGAAAAAATGGTCTGTTAATATTGGTCAATAAAGAATAACTTATTACACGAGCATCTAATTGATAGAGATTAGAGAGTCACTATCATAGCTTTATCTCAGGTGAGGTGAATTATATTTATTTATTTATTTATTTACTGTCGTTATTATTATTTAATTAGTAGATACACCCGTTTTTCAAATCGATCATATATTTTAATGACCAATATCTGAAAAAAAAAAAAATAATAATAATTCATGTCTGAAGCTTTCTTGTTTCAATTTTCTCTCATATCATACTCTATGCGAATTATATACTTTATCGAAAAACTAGTATTCGACTGTGTGTATTTGCACAGATATAAATAGATATTATAACTATTTCCATGCATATAATATTATTATAAGTTAGATAATAGTATTATATTTTAAAACTTGATCATTGGTTAATATAAATAGTACATAACAATTTGATTGCATAAAATGTAATACACAATGTAATTTTTGTAACTTTGAAGGATCATGACCAATTAATTATGTGACCTGGCAGTACCGAGGTGGATTAGACATAGCCAACCAAGCAAATGCTTGGGGGCCCGCACCAGGGCCCGGGACTAGGTGGCATATCTAATGTCACGTCCAAATCCAAGGAGAAAAATAGAAGATGGGGTTAACTGAATTAAATAAAGCAAAGGAATAATTTTTCTGGATTAATAGACACGTTCACATAAATCTAATTGAACTATAATAATTAAAAAAAAATAATACATAGCTTAATTTGTGGCTAAATTTGATATCAATCGTTGTCTAGGAACTCGATTATTGGGATAGATTATATTTTTTTTTTTTGATGTGTGTCTATATGTTTTGTTATCCAACCAGAAACACATTGTAGGACTCGAAATTAAGAGCAATCAAGAATAAAGACAAGGTTTTTTGACGTTGAACTCTAATCATGCATCACAAAAATCCACAGTACTGTCCAATCTACATCGACTAGCAATTAATGATTCCGATCGAGGAATAATATTGTGAAAACCCTGAATTATTTCAACTATAAAAAAAAAATATATGGGAAGATGCTACTGTGCCCGTTACGAACCATCTCGTCGGGGTTTGTAACTTTTAGATCATCATGTAACTGTCAGAAATAGTTGATCTAACTGTTACAAACCCCGACATGATGATTCCGTAACAGAACTGTAGAATTCTCCAATAATTATATATATGTAGTATTAATTTATCATACTATTTGTTTTTGTGTGCTAAAATCAAAATGAAGGGGACAAAATTGTGGTTGCCATGCATACCATGTACCATTTAATGATAATAATTAGGTGACCCATATGATATCTCGTGTAGATGGTATCATTAAATGTCAATAATTAGCTGCCCCGTATTTTGCATATATCATCACTTGATTGAGACCCAAACCATACAATTGTGAGATATATTCTAACTAGTTTTTTTTTTTTTTATTATTTATTTTCGAATTTACTCACATATATTCCAATTTTGATATATATATTCTAATAACACCTAATTACAGCAACTAACCATAGGTTATTCAAGAAGAATGTAATTAGAGGGTAATTAATTATTAACATCTCAAATGTTATGAACATATTAATTCTTTTCTTTAATTACTTTTCATGGGGCTTTTCCACAAGAGGTGGACCAAAGAAAGCCGGTAGACTACTTAATATGAACAAACTAAACGAACAAATCAATTGCTCCACTAATTTCTCACGAATCTACTTTCTGTATATTTGACCTTTTGCCTCGCACCTCATCAATGTAGATAAATACTACAATCTCGTTACGAAATCATTTCGTTGGGATTTGTAACTATAAGAAACTGGAGAGAAAAACGGGTGCGGACTCACTAATATAAAGCGCACCAAAAGCGGGAAAAAGTCCATATGAAGCCTAAGTGGGGTTCTATCCCAAAACCAATTGGTGGAAGGAGGGGTAACCCATTAGACTTATAAGGTGGGTCTATTTTCTATGTATGAACGATGTGGGACAACTCACAAGTGATATTCTAACACGCCCCTCGCTTGTGAGTCTTTCGGAAGCCCTCACAAGTGATATTCTAACACAGACTTTCATAAACGGGTACGTGGGGAAGCAGACTCCCATAAACGGATGCGAGAAGCCCAAGCCCAACTGGGTACCCCAAGCCTACTAGAAGTAGACTCCCATAAACGGGTACGTGTGGAAGCAGACTCTCATAAACGGTACGTCATCGAACGGTCCCAATAGAACCGACTATGATACCATGTAAGAAACTGGGGGGAAAAACGGGTGCGGACCCACTAACATAAAACGCACAAAAAGCAGAGAAAAGCCCATATGAAGCCCAAGTGGGGTTCCATCCCAAAACTAATTGGTGGAAGGAGGAGTAGCCCATTAGACTTATAAAGTGGGTCTTTTTTTTATGTATGAACGATGTGGGACAACTCACAAGTGATATTCTAACAGTAACCGTTACAAATCTCAACAGAATGATTCTGTAACTAGATTGTGGCCTTACCCATCAATATATTGACGAAAAGTAAAACTTTTTTTTTTTAATAATGTGGAGATGAAATATAATTTTTATCAATAATATATATGAAGAAAAGATAAAAACTCGAACACTCAATTAATCAGTATACATTGATTCTTTTGGTATGATGACATGAATTATATATAAATATAAAAAAAGTATATAATAATTATTTTGATTACTTTGTGCAATGTTATTTCCCCATAATTTTTCCATGTGAGTCAAAAACGAATCCATATGATAACATATAAATATCATTATATGTGCATACTTAATTAGCATGAGACGTGCATAGTTAAAGACATTTGATCACAACATATTAAAATCATTTGTCTTCTTAAAAATGGACAAGTGACTCTCCTTAATTACATAATGTTGTATTAATACAAGTGAAATTTTAATTTCAGAGACTTATCAGTTAATTTTATCAAACATTTTTTTAATCATTTCAATTACCTTTTCCACCATATATTATCCGCTAGTTTTATCAAACATGGACTATGTCGTGGACGACATTAAAGTGCGTTCCTTAGATTAATCTCTTTCTATCAAAAATTATATATATATATAATGTGAAACAACCAAATAAAATAACACATCCTAACTAATATTGATTACCAATTGTCACTTAATTATACAACTTCTACTCATTACAAATACACTCAAATCCATCATTTAAAAAATATTGGTATTATTAAGTTTGTGATGCATATTGATATAGCTAGGCTCACAAAGTACCCACGGCCATGGTTAGGCAAAGCATATGCACCTATGGGCCCACCTAACATAACACAAGAAAGTGAGACAAAGATGACACATATGCAAATTAGCAAAAAAACAAAAAATTATTGGCAAAATGCTCACAACTGATCACGTGCCTTGCATGCAAAAATTATGCTCACCAAGATCCTAGTGCAATTAATTCATTTAGGACTCATTAATGGCAACTATTTGCAATGAACCGTCCTATGTAGACTTAGAGATGAAATATGAGATTAAATCACAACGTTATAATTGGGCGGATAATAAGTTTGTGCAACAATAATTGTCGCAGTTGCAGAAAATGTGAAGTATGTTCAATCGGAAGGCTGTTTACTTACGTTTTCTCGTGTGAATCTTTCGTCTTTGATTAGATATCAGAGGTATCGTTTCTCGAATCTGCAAGAGTACATCACTTTTGAGTACCAAATACACTGGAATAGCGATAATCTGTTTGATCAATGCTGTTGAATTCAACTCCAATCTTCTAGATGGGCCAAGAAGATTAAATTAACTATGGATGTCTAGATATTTTACGAGTGGTACATTTTAGATAACTTAAATAATTTATAGATATAATTAGTTCACTAGTATTAGAAATATCTTAGACAATAGTAGAATTGTTTACAGAGTTTAGTGGCCATCCATTTAGTATACTATAAATATGCTATTGGTGTAGCATTTTGTGTGGGTTTGAAAGAAATATTATTAGAGTAATTGATCGAAAGAGAGAGAGTACACTAATAAAATAGATATGATGTTTTGGTTTGATAAATGAAGTGTTGTACTCTAGTTCATATTGTGTTAGTGTAATTTAGTAAATAGTTACGTTACTGTCTTCAGTGTTATATTTTAGTTCATATGTTAGATGGTCATAAAGCAGATAGGGGTTCGTCTTTTCACTGTTATATTTTAGTTCATATGTTAGATGGTCATAAAGCAGATAGGGGTTAGATGGTCATAAAGCCCATAGGGTTGTCTTTGAACATAAAGCAGAATAGGTGTTCATAATTTCAACAACGTTCTATGAGTTACATAGGACAGGTTTTCATAATTTTAAAGACGTTACATTTTAATTAAGTCGTGGAGAGGAAAAGCATAGAATTGAGATGGTTTCAATTCATAATTTCGGACCTTGTACATATTTTGATTTCGACACATGAGAGTTACATTTTAATTAAGTCCCTAGAGAGGAAAAGCATAAAATTGAGATGGTTTCAATTCATAATTTCGACCTTGTACATATGTTTTTTTGTATCCAGCCACTATATCCGGAGCTATGCTCCGACTAATTCGTTGGACGATTTTGCTTAAGCGACATCAAACTGCTTACCACTTGAGTCAACCCTATTTGTGAACCTTGTACATATTTTGATTTCAACACATAGACATATTTTCTTCCCTTTGCCTCCAGTCTTGATGTTGATGTAGCGTGTATAGTAAGATTCAATACCTTGTAATTAAATTGTACTAATAAGGTATATTTTTTAAACCCTGTAAACTAATAATAAAATCGATCGACAGGTTCCAAAAATGTAAAATCACCTTTTAACTGATCTTACAAAATACCCAATACTAACTCGTGTGACTAGAATAATCACCCATTAACTAATTTCACAAAATACCCAATATTCGATACTAACTCGTGCGACGAGAGAGAATGTTCGTTATTAAATGATAGCGGACATTCTCACAATCGTAAAGTTATTGGACAAAATTTGTCATTTGCTCATAGTTAGTAGGTAAATTTTTCATGATTTAAATTGTTGGTGGTCATGTTCACAATCTTGAAAATCTTACCTGAATATTGTAATTAGCTTGCCGTATAATTAATTTTAACTACCTTTTAATGTTATGAGTCTGAAGGCATATGTGTATGTCTGCAAGTAAAAGACATCGTTTCAAAGCAATAGAATGAAAAACAGTAAAAACAACATCAAATCTTCATTGACAACTTGAGAAACGATTTACAGAGAGGAGTTGAGAGGAAAGTTTTCTGCGGTTTAGAGAGAGAAAGAGCAGAAACTGTAGAGACGAAAAAGTGAGAACAAAAACCCTAGCTAATCCTATTTATACTAAGGGCCAATAATAAAAACAGTGCAGGCCCAATATGCTAAAATGGAAAATACAAAAACAGTTACAAAAGCCCAAATTACAAACAATGTAATATTCTAATATCCCCCCGCAAGAGGAACATGTATGTTTACAATGTTCATCTTGGAGAGACAATTGGCAAAGAGTTGAGGAAGGAGTGGCTTTGTAAGAATGTCTGCCAGTTGGTTTTGGGAAGGGACAAAATGCAGTGAAATGACTCCTGTGGACAGCTTCTCTCTTATCAGATGGCAATCTATTTCAATGTGTTTTGTCCTCTCATGGTGGACAGGATTTTTGGCATGGGCTATGGCTGACTTACTATCTGAAAGTAAAGAGACAGGAGCAGTATAAGTAATGTTCAAATCTTTAAGCAGATACAGAAGCCATTGAGCTTCACAAGTTGTGAGAGCCAAGGCTCTGTATTCTGCTTCTGCAGATGATCTGCTGACAGTAGGTTGTTTCTTTGATTTCCAAGAAACCAAAGAATCACCAATGAAGAAAGCATAACCAGTTATGCTTCTTCTGGTATCAGGGCAACCAGCCCAATCACTGTCACTGTAACCCTTTAAAATCAAATCAGAAGTTCTGGGATAGAGAATACCTTGTCCAACAGTGCCCTTAACATACCTGAGTATCCTGTTTGCAGCAGTCATGTGTTGATGTGTGGGACAAGAAACAAACTGACTTAAACAATGAACACTGTGAGTCAAATCAGGTCTGGTTATAGTTAAGTAAAGTAACCTGCCTACTAGCCTTCTATATTCAGATGCATCAACAGAGATAGAATCCATATCAGAACAAGTAGCAGATAACTTCAAATTAGCATCCATGGGTGTTTTGGCAGGTTTGCAATCTAAATAGCCAGTGTCTTTTAAAATGTCTAGTGCATATTTTCTCTGGCATAGATGAATACCTTTATCTGATTGGGAAATTTCCAAACCAAGGATATATTTCAAAGTGCCCAGATCTTTTATTGTAAAACAGGAATCAAGGTGTTGTTTAATAGCTGAAATTGCAGATAAATTGTCACCAGTGACTATGATATCATCAACATAAACAAGGAGAATTAAAGTACAGTCATGCTTGGAATACACAAACAGAGAACTGTCAGAAGTGGATTGATTGAAACCATAGTCAATTAAACAAGATGTGAGCTTCTGAAACCATTGTCTAGAAGCTTGTTTTAAACCATATAAACTTTTGGTTAATTGACAAACTCTGTTATCATTAGCAGGCAAGTATCCAGGGGGTGGGGTCATGTAAACAATTTCATCCAAATCACCATGTAGAAATGCATTATTAACATCTAATTGATGAATATGCCACTTTTTGATTGAAGCAATGCATAAAAGAACTCTAACAGTGGTAATTTTAGCAACAGGAGAAAAAGTGTCAAAGTAGTCAATACCTTCCTCATGTGTGTAGCCTTTGGCTACTAATCTAGCCTTATACATTTCTATAGTACCATCTGATTTGTACTTGATTCTGTAGACCCACTTGCAACCTATGCAGTGATGGTTAGGGGGTAAAGTAACTAATTTCCAAGTATTGGTCTTTTCAAGAGCAAATATTTCTTTATGCATAGCATCTTGCCAAAGTGGATCTAATACAGCTTGTTTATATGTTTTGGGTTCATTGTTAACAGTGATAGCAGCAGTAAAGCATTCATGAGTATGAGATAATGATGCAGTATATAAGTAATTTAGCATTGGATATGGTGTTCCAGATTTGTCAATATGAGCAGCAGAATTGGAACTTTAGGATTGTGGTAAGGAATGATTATATATTTGGAGGTAAGATGGAGGTTTTCTGATCCTAGAGGATCTTCTGAGTGTGGCCTGTGGAGATGTGGGGTTAGGATTAGAGGTTTGAATATTGGTGAGAGGGGTGTTGTGAGTAGTAGGTGAATTATGGGACTGTAAAGAAGTTGTAGGTGAATGATTTTGCAGAGGAGAAGTTGGAGGTGATGGTGAAGTAGTAGTGAGATCTGAGTAGGGAAAGTCTGGTGGTTTGGGAAAGAGGATTTCAGAAGTGGATGAGAGTATAGATTTGTGTTTGAAAGGTAACACATGCTCATAAAATGAAACATTTCTGGAAATTTCTATCTTCTTGGTATCTAGATTGTAAAGTCTATACCCTTTACAACCAAGAGGATACCCAAGAAGTATGCATTTAGATGCTCTATGATCAAATTTACTTCTATGTGCAGTGATGGTAGATGCATAACATAAGCAACCAATGACTTTTAAATGATTGAGTGTGGGTGCTTTGTTGTAAAGTTTTTCAAATGGTGAAATGTTTTTATGCACAATGGATGGAATTCTATTGATGATGTGAGCTGCAGCAGTTACACAGTCAACCCAGAAATGCAGAGGAAGATGAGCATGAAAGAGAATGGCTCTAGCTACTTGAAGTAAGTGTTGATGTTTCCTTTCTACTCTGCCATTTTGTTGGGGTGTTTCAATGCATGAAGTTTGATGAATAATGCCATGTGTGTGAAAGAAATCATGCAGAAAGAATTCAGATCCATTATCTGATCTAATGCATTTGATCTTTTTTATTAAACTGAGTAAGGATCATTTTGTAAAAATGTGGTAAATAATGTTTTGTATCTGATTTGTTTATGAGAGGATATATCCATGTAACCCTGTTGTGATCATCAACAAGAGTTAAGAAGAATTTATGACCAGAATGAGATGCAATGGAAAATGGCCCCCATAAATCACAATGCACAAGGTCAAATGGTTCAGAAGCTATAGAAGTACTAACAGTATATGGAAGTCTTTTCTGTCTGGCATAATGACAAGAATCACAAGGCATAGTAGCAAATTCTTTACAGTTCATAGAAGAACATTCAGGAATACAAGAAAGTTTATGAAAGGACAGATGTCCTAGTCTAAAATGCCACAATTCAGTATTGGACAGTACATGAGGTAAATCAGAACTGACAGAGTCTGATACATGAGAATTAGCAGCCAAAACAGGGTGGCAAGTTGTAAAAGTAAAATGATAAAGACCATTTTGAGCTTCAGCAGAACCAATCATTCTGTTGGTCTGCAGCTCCTGCAAAGTGCAGTAAGAAGAGGCAAATTTCACATAACAATTGTTAGATGCTGTTAATTTTGATATAGAAATCAGATTAAAGGTAAAGTTAGGAACATAGAGCACATCAGTCAGCACAAGATTAGGTCCCAGATATATCTGTCCCACATGGCTGGCAAATGTGTTTTGACCATTTGGAAGATTGATTTTAATAGAAGTAGGGGTGGGAGGTTTTGAAAAAAAAGATAGATCACAGACCATATGATCAGTTGCACCAGTATCAAGAATCCAAGTGTTTTTAGTAAAAGATGAAATAGACTGACAGTTCAATGAGATTGTACCTGTCTGTTCTATGTGAACAGTGGCAACTGTAGGGTTGGACTCAGCCTGAGCCTTCCCTTTGTTAGTCTCACATGCATTTTTATATTCTAGAAACTCAGCAAACAGTTTATCAGTCATAGAGGAGTTAGTAGGAACCAGATTGTTGGGATTGGTTGTGATGACAGAGTTAACAGAAGGTTTTGTGTTTGGTTTCTGAAGATCTGGATGGATTCTGGGGCCTTTTGGACCGATCCAATTGGATGGATAGCCAATAACTTGGTAACATTTCTCAGTGGGATGATTGTAACCACAATGATTGCATTTGAATTTCTTTTTATCTTTTGGATCAGCAGGTTTAAAATACTTTGAAGATTTGACAATCATTGCAGCAGGTTCAAATGGTTTAGAAATATTGTGATGAAGTGATCTCTGACTCTCTTCTTGTAAAAGTAAGGAGTAAACTTTTGACAGGGATATGATTCATTAAGACCAACAAGGAATTTCATAACAACATCGGTTTGCTGAGCAAGAGTCATGGAATCAAAGATATCACAAGTACAGCGAGTCATGGCACCACAAACACATTTGAAAACAGGTCTATAGGTTATGTACTCATCCCAAATAGATTTAAAGGCAGTATAGTATTGAGTTATGGACTGTGAACCCTGATCCATGTTACTTAATGATTTTTCAAGCTGAAAAACCCTATAACCACTACTGAGAGCGTAGCGAGATTTAAGCTCATCCCAAACATGCTGAGCATTAGAGAAAAATAAGAGAGATGAACGGATATCCTTAGAAACAGAGTTCAAAATCCAAGAAAGTACCAAGTTATTTGCACGAATCCAGGCAATATGATCAGTAGGATGAGTGGTAGGGTTAAGGGTTACCAGAGTACCGTCAATGAAGGCAACTTTGTTTTTCACGCTTAATGCCATGGTGACAGCCCTGGACCAGGCCACATAGTTGTCTCCGGTGAACATGTCAGCAACGATGACGGCGCCGGGATTGTCGCTGGCATGCAAGTAGTATGGTGACATCGGATCGTCTGTTGGATGAGTCATCGCGGCGTTCAAAGTATGACGAGATCTGATCGGATTTTGTCATAAAAAAAAGGCGATTCAAGGAATTCGAAACTAATCGAAGCAGATCCGTAAGGGAAGGAACAGATCGACACAGATTAGCAACAAATAGATCTCGAATCGGAGAAAAAAAACGAGCAATAATAGAGAGATCGAACGAAAATCAGAACGGAAATGAAACAAAAAATCGAGAATCAGCGAGAATCATGTATGAGCAGCGGAAAGTAAGACGGATCGAGAATAGATCCCGAAAACTGATACCATAATAGAATGAAAAACAGTAAAAACAACATCAAATCTTCATTGACAACTTGAGAAACGATTTACAGAGAGGAGTTGAGAGGAAAGTTTTCTGCGGTTTAGAGAGAGAAAGAACAGAAACTGTAGAGACGAAAAAGTGAGAACAAAAACCCTAGCTAATCCTATTTATACTAAGGGCCAATAATAAAAACAGTGCAGGTCCAATATGCTAAAATGGAAAATACAAAAACAGTTACAAAAGCCCAAATTACAAACAATGTAATATTCTAATACAAAGTTTTTTTTTTCTTATTATTATTATTATTATTATTATTATTATTATTATTATTATTATTATTATTATTGTTTTTGGGTGCGTGTGTGTACAAATGTCTGTTAAAACCATGGTCATGCAAATTGCAATTTTACTTGACTTTAAATTTCTATTCAGATCATTACATGCTAACGCGTACGGACTCCTTTTAAGGTATAATCTTATCCATTTGGGTGCCTTTAATTATTCTCCATTATTTGTATGTCTTATTTAAGGAAATGTTACAGTCTCGTTACGAAACTATTTTGTCGGGATTTGTAACTGTTAGATCATCATATGTGACCGCCGTGTATCAAGTATCATTGATCTAACGGTTACAAACCCTGACGGAATGGTTCCGTATTGAAACCGTAAAATCTCCCCCTTATTTATATAATGCA
>CACSLK010024540.1:18588828-18604223 GCA_902706635.1 Striga hermonthica | reverse complement strand
TTGAAGCTGGTGGAAGTGCCTTGTGCTTGTATGAACTCTAATCATCATCATATTGGTCTCGATCAACGGATTAGTGTCGCTTAACCCGACTTACAGAAAATAATATCAACAGAAAAGTCACACGTCCTGGTTCAATGTACCTGGACTGATGTCACACGGGCTGGGTTAAACCCGAGTCCAAAACCAACTCGGTTTTTACACCAGCACTTGGTGCATAACTTTGTTATTGTTATGACCTCTCCAACTCTCTTTATTATAATAAAGAGAGTTAATCTCATTTAAAAGTTCTATGTAGAATAGGACTTTTGACCCTTCGAAACGTTCTTCGTGCGCATTTATGACTAACATTTATTTCTCACTCACTGAAATCAGTTTTGAGAAATTAAGTATACCACTAGTATCTACTCGGAACGTATAAATTTTCTAAAAAATTTACTTCAACCTGAGTTAAATATTTAACCATAAAAAAATCAGTCAAAATGAGGTCATAACCAATTTTATACTCCCCAATTTTTATTATTTGTCGTTTTGAGAAGCAACACGCTAATTAAAAAAAAAATCTTGTCAATATTAACCCTATTTAATGGATGTTATGAGAAAAAATGGAGATTGGACACTACAAAAAAAACTCTTACATTCCAACGGAAATTTTCCGTTGGAATTTTTTATATTTCCGTGGAATAGCTATTCCAACGGATATTCTTACGTATAAAAATCCGTTGGAAAAACGGCCGTTGGAATAGCAAATATCCAACGGAAAATCCTATGGAAATAAATTCCTACAGCTATTCCAACGGAAAAAATCTGTTGGAATTCCTCAACTATCCAACACTTATTCCAACATAAAATTAAGTTTGTTGGAAAATTCATTGGAATTTCCAACGAAAATTTTTGCCGTTGGAATTTTTCGTTGGAATTGTAGTGTTTTTTTGTAGTGGGATATGAAGAGACGTTGTGTATTAAATGAAGGGTTAAACATGAAAAGATATGAACAAAATAGTCAAAATAACATTTATTTAATCAATGATCAATTAAGTCAGGATGACAAATAATAAAAATAGGAGGGAGTATTACTTACTTACCAACACATATTTTGGTATCATATGTTTTATTTGATCATATAATTAAGTATGATAGTAAATTTTAATACTAAATAATTTACCATTCCATCCATTTTATTATTTATCTTAATAATGGTATTTTTTAATTGTGTCGTGCTCTCGTGCGAAATATATATATAATTTGGAGCAACAAAGCATTAATTTATATTGTCTCGTATTAAAATATATTATCCCGCCTAAAATTTTCAGCATATTACTTTCTATTCCAGCCTAAAACAGTTACAAATATTATTATGTTATTATTATTATTATTATTATTATTATTTTTTACTTACATCGCCTTAATTAGTCTAATGGTAATATTAATTGAAGGAATGTTGCAACTAAAATCATGCATCTTATCTATAACTGTTTTTTTTTTTTTTCCTTTTCCTCCAATAATTTTAGACTAATTAGGTGCAGTAATCTTCTACCTCAAATCGTACACCTTAATTGACTTATTTGGCAGAAATCGTGTAATCACTTATATATACTCATTTTAGATGCAAAAAATTATACAAGAAATTAAATTTATAAAAATATCAATATCCAGTCAGATTTTACCATGGTTTTTATAAAATAATAAAAAATAAAATAATTAATTATATAAGTTTAACAAACAACAAATTCTAAGCATAATTACTTAAAACACGGTTTTACAAAAAAAAAAAAAAAAAAAATTCAGATCATAAATTATTGGAAAAGATTACAGTTCTTGATAGATCGGTACTATAATCGCCCTATTGAACCATTTTCTTATGATTCATTGAAGCATTTTAGCAAAATATAGACGACAACCTTAAATCAAAACAAAAAGTTTCAAATCTTAATAGATTTGTCATTTAATCGGCCGATCTAAACATTTTACTATAATTTAGTAAAACAAAATGTAAAGTCAGAATGAATTTGATATTATATCTCAGTTTTGTTTGAAAATTACTATTTTCCGAAAAAAAATCAGAATTTGGTCGGAATATATCGTTGGGAAAACGAAGAAAAAAGCATGATTATCGGCAAAAGTTGATAAAAAAATGAGATCTTTGATATTTTTTACAACGAGAAAAAGTGTGTGATCCTCTGATAACAAGAGAGAAATGAGCTTGAATCATAAAGTGTTTGGATTATTTAATTCGAGAATTTTGTAACCCTTTTTTTGGGTAGCCGGTCTCACCGATTACTTGATTTTTTTATTGTTCAAAAAAAATCTGTATTGAGTTCAATTTGAAAAATTATTTTTTTGGGTTTACCAAATCGACTTTGTTAAACAAATAATCTTACTGAGAATATCGGCCCGAGTGACCCTTAGAAGTTTTCTTTTAAAAAAAAAAAAAAAAAAAATTAAGCCCAATTCACCAAATTTTTTTTATTATTTTATTTAGTCCAATTCAACAACCGGTTATAATGAAATTATTTGTTCAGCAGATAATTTCGACAAAATTTTTAATAATTTAAGTGTTTAATAGTATTTAGAATCATTTTCTTAATTATTTTTTTTCATGAATTAAATTATATATGGAAGTGTATTTTTGTTTATTGTTTCTATATTGTTATTTTTTCTAAGTATTCTCTTTCGTGCAAATGCACGGGCTGATTACTAGTATGAACTGATATTCATTACACTTATAGAATCATTAATTAAGGCATTTGGTATTACTATTGAACTATTAATTCAAACTTTTTCATTTCTATTCCTACAGAATCTTCATTATTGTTTTATAGCCAAAAAAAATAATAATAATAATAAAAAAATGAAATTAAAAAAAAAAACGAAATTTTAAATATGCATATGTGATATTTGCTTTTTAGTTATTTTTTTTTTGGGGGGGGGTTAACTTATTCAATTTCACTTTTTTATCTTTATTTTTTATTTAGGACGTGGACTATTAATTAATTATTGACTCAATAATTAATTAAATAGTTAATTCACTGTCCTAAGATTCTCCAGTGTGCGACCAGCAGCAGGCAACAAAGCTTAATTACAGGCTTTCACCATCAATTTTAATTTTTAATTAATTTACGCGTCATCACTTTTTTTTTTCTCGTTTTCTAAGAAAATTATTAATAATCATTTTGTTCACAACAGAATTAACTAAATCCAGGTTTCATCTGAGCTAACTAATCACAATTCACAAATCCAAAAGAAGAAAGTGGAACTCACCTAGGGCTAGGGCCAGCGGCGGATACAGAATTTTTTTCCAGCCAGGGCAATATGGAAAAATAAGCACTTAAATTTTTTTAAAAAAATTCACTTCAATTAAAAAACAAAAAATACAGTCTTTTAGTCAATGATGGGATGGGAAGGTAACTGTCCACGACGCGACTTCATATTTTGAAATCGATGCATTATAGCATCATTGCTGATGCTATTAAATACATCTTTCTCAATATAAACAAGTAAACTATCATTCATCCATTGATCTCCCATTCTATTGCGGAGTGGATTCTTCACGAGATTCATAACCGAAAATACTCTTTCCACTGAAGCTGTAGCAACCGGAAGAACTAAAGCCAAATTTAGAAGCTTGTAGATCAATGCATAAGTTAGATGCTTTTTTGTCTCCACCATTTTTTTTGCAAGACCACCGAGTCCCTTAAGTTGAGAAAAATTAGTATTCGTGCGCATATCAGTGATGTAGATATCGAGCTTGTCTTCAAGTGCTAACACATCTCTTTCAGAAAAATCTCTCGGAATGAATTTAGCAAGGCGGAGTAACTTTCACTTGTCAAAAGCAGAAAATGAATCATCCGGAGTCAAGCTTGCAACACAAATGAGAAGCTCGGTGTTTACCTCATTAAAGCGGTCGTTCAAATCTGAAAGTTGCCTATCAATCACCGAGTAAAAGACATCCACTCGATAATGATGTAAGACCGTTAACTTCTCAGCCCTACGCTGAGATTTTCCCTGAGCAACAAACATAGCATCCATGTCCGGAATATTAATGTCGTGCTTATTACAAAAAGAATTTACCTTCTGCAAGAAATTCTCCCATTCGCTGTTATTAGCTGTATTTACACAATCATATTTCAACTAGCCAGCCACTTGTCATAGTTTTTGGCCCCACTTGTGATGTTTAGCACTATACATTTGCTTTCAAGATATGGACTGCAGCCTAAATAACAAAATAAATAAACTAATCTGTGATGTTCAAAAGCATAGTTCAAATGATCTAAATTTGATTATAATACTCTATATAGTCTTTTGCTCCTATCTAATGATTCCTCTTCCACAGTTCCACTGTTAAAAAAAAATAGAAAATACAGAAAAAAAAAAAAAAAAGGCTGAAAAGTGAAAATAGAGAATTAATTATAATTATGGGCTGACCTTGATTGCTCCTTGAGAAGTAATTTTCTTTTCACGCCTGATTCACAAAAGTCGGAAGAATCAAAGATTATGGGAGAAGATGAGAGATTGGGGATCTTGTGAAGGACAGAAGGTTAAACCCTTTTTTCTTTCTGCTGTGCGTGCGTAAAGCGTAATGGGGGCAAAAATCTAGTTTCTATTTTTTTATTGTTTTTTTTTACTTATTAAGAATAGAACGACGTCGTTTTGGGATGCTTAGGAAAAAAAGAAAAACTTACATGTCTTCTTCCTTTCTGCGCGAAAATTCAACCTGGGCAGAGCTTTATTTTGACATGTCCACACAATAATTCTATTAAACAGGATAATTAGTAGCAAAAATTGAGCCTGAGCAATTGCCCAGGCTCGCCCTAATCTCCATCCGCCCCTGGCTAGGGCTGCAAGCGAACATAGCGGCTCACGAACCGCTTGCGAATGCTCGAGTCAAAGCTCGACTCCAACTCGAGTTTGACCGAACTCGAGTCGAGCTCGAGCCCATATATTTCTCCATTGTCTAGCGGCTCGTCGAGCGGCTCGAAATACATGTTAAATTACTAAAATACCCCATATATATGTTAGCATAGGTCTTTAATGATAATTTAACCTTTTCACTTAAAAATTATCGAGCCGAATCGAGCCGAGCTCGAGCATTTTGATTCCGAGTCGAGCTGGAGCTTGTAATTTTTATCGAGTCGAGCTCGAGCTCGAGCAGCTAAAAAAGAAAATCAATCCTGCTCGATAAGACCAATGCTCGACTCGTCTCCGCTCGTTTGCAGCCCTACCTAGGATAACATTAATAGTCATGAAAAAAAAAGTGGGAAAAATAAATCTTGGGGGCAAAAACGGATTTAATAATTAAAGTGGATATATATAATATAAAATAATAGTATACATAATAACTAAAAAAATGTAACAAATTAATAATTAAGTAAAATTTGTTATAAATATTATGAGCATTTATAACTTGAAGAGGTAAATAGATAAACTATTTCTAGATTATACATTTTCTAGTTAATTAATTAAAAAAAAAAGCTTCATTTTCAAGCTTCCAAAAGGAACATAGAGCTTGTCCTTGAAGATCAAGGAAAAAAAGCTAGTATTAATTTGGTCATGCTACTGCACGCTTTTTTGACAAAATAGGAAAAGCAACAACTTTTTATCCGCTGCTTACTAAAGCTTACATAATAATAATTGGACGTTTTGGAGTTGGGGATTGGTTAAGGGCTATTATTATTATTTGTATGAGATTTTATTAAAAATTTTGTTGTATTAAAGATAGATTTTTTAATAATTTATAATAGTCTCGAGTATTCATTTTAAATTTAAAAAAAATAAATATTTTAAATTCTCGATTTATTTAATTTATTTGAAACTAAAATTTGTCAAATCTGATTAGATTTCAATAGTATTAGAACGGGGGTTGAGGGTGCGGTCCCACCAGATGAAACGCATCATAAGAAGGTGAACCTACGTGCACCTTAGTAAGGTTTTACTCCAAAACCAATTAGTGATGAGAGAAGTAGCCAACTAGGCTTATAAACTAAACTCGTTTACCCTATAAAAATTAATGTGAGACAACTACAAGTGATAAACAATAAGCCTCCTCACTTGTGAGTCATTTGTAAGTCTAAGCCCAGAGTAGGCCGAGTAGAGAGTGTCATTGCAGATCCTAATCAATGTGAGACAACCACAAGTGATAAACAACACGCTCTGATACCATATTAGAACCGGGGAAGAGGGTGTTGTCCCACCAGAATAAGCGCACCATAAGAAGGTGAGCTTATGTGCACCTTAGTAAAGTTTCATCCCAAAATCATTTGGTGATGGGAGTATCCTACTAGGTTTTTATAAACTAGATTCGTTTACCCTATAGAATCAATGTTGGATAAATCACAGGTGATATTTCAACAGATAGAATAAACTATATACGAAATATCACATCAAAAATCAGCTCAAGATATATGGTTATTATTGAGAAATGAAAATTCCAAAATGAAGAAATATTATTTAGGGCAAGCAATTTATTTTATGTGTACATACATTGAAAATATTAATTGTATTGGTGTGTTTTAGGACAAGTAGGCATATTTATGATCACTTGTTGTCATGACAAACGTCCCAATAATTTCATAAATTTGCGGGGAACACGCTTTATTATATCATAGGGATATAAAGCGTGCGTCCAAAGGGTTAAGGCCCATCACAAATCATGCTTATATGTGTGTCCATTTTTCATGTAATTAGCTTAATTAGGTATTCTTTGTTTTTCATAGAGACGAAAAATAAAATGACAATGTGAAAGTTGTTCTTAATTTAGTAGAGTGCTTTTAAGTGATAATGATTCTCATTTAATGACTAAAAAATGACAAAAAAGAATTGGTTTATTTTTCAAAATGATATAGAAGATAGGGAAATGTTACGGTTCTGTTACGAAACTATTCCGTCGGGATTTATAAATCGTCTGTAACTATCGAAAAGAGTTGATCTAACGGTTACAAACCCCGACATAATAGTTCTATAACGAGACCGTAGCATTTCCCTAGCAGATAACTCGAATTCACTCACACCTTCAAAGTTTCCTTGTTGACAAAGTTTCATACTGAAACTGGATTTGTGGTGGACCACAAGACCCTCCAATCAGCACGTGCCAAGTGGCACTTATCACCCGTGCCATATTCTGTATGGATGGATGCCATTTAGTCTATGTTCCCCATTTTAACTAGTCATCCCAAAAATACGTTCAATTTCAATAATTTGGACCATTTTGACTCCGACTTTTCATTAAAGGAAATAAAATAAAAAAGATAAAACACGTAATTAAAAGTTTCAGCTATTTAAGGTAACGGCTATAAAAATTAGCCAATTTTTTTTTTAGAACTGAAAAATGTCATTTTAGCGTGTGGTAGCACGAGAGGTTGGCAAGGAAGAATAATTTAATTAACCCATAATTTTCTTAATTGTTTGTACTAATAATAACGAATTTACTTCAATTAACCATAATTTTCTTTATTTTTTGTACTAATAATAACGAATTTACCAAAACATACCTATTTTTGAAATTATAACTGTCACGTAAGTCATCATATCTAAATAAGTTATCGTGCAGTCAATAATTTGATGAAAAAAAAAATCCTGAATTAATGGGCGTTTATAAAAATAGTAGTATATAATGTCCACAGTTTTGCTATGGAGCCATCGAATGGCTCGACTTATGGAACATCCCCACTTATTCACCAATAGTGTATTGACACGTGTCATACAATAAATACAATTAGAACAGGTGGCAATACATTATGTGGTGGATGACTCCACAAGAAAACTATCCGATGGCTCCATAGAATTTTTGATAATATCCATTAATTTATGTTACTATAAGAAATAGTTCTCAAAGTCTGGGATAAATAAACACTGACACGCTGTTTTATTTCGGTTTTGGTTCTTTGTAAGAGCTTGATTGATAGTTACAATAATCTCAATAAAGTTTTGGCAGTCAAAAGCTTAATAATGTAGTTTTATCACTTTATGAAACATTTTTGGCATTAATTTTGGTTCATTATTGTTGGAAAATAATTCTGATAATTGTTTTCTTTTTCCGCTATTTTTCGTTATACTTTGCATTAATTAAGTAATTATTTTTTATTTATTTTATTACATAATAGTTACTACTAACTTATCATAAAGTCACATGAAACGATATTTTATTGTAAAACTCTTTTTTTAAATGTTATTATTATTATTGTTGTTGTTTTCAGCTCATAAAGCAATTTTTTTTACTAAAATTAGTTAATTATTTTTCATGACATAATCAAACTCTTTAAAATTTCGTACATAGTTGCTATAATAATAATGTTAATATTTTTTATTTAATAAATTGGTCATAATCAGTTGTGATTGCCATTATTGCAATCAATATAAAAATTAATAATGTGAAAGTTAAATAGTTTATATTTTATCATTCGTTTTACTAATGATAAAGTTATAAATTGTACTCACTATCTAACTCAAGTGATTTTAAATATTACATATACACACATATAACATAATAAATTTCATTTTTTATTTGTACATATGCACATAACTACTGCGAGTTTTGCTTGATCGAATACTAGTTTTGCTTGTGTTTGGCAAATATGCTAATAATAATTCATAAATAATAATGCGAACAATAATATATATTCATACTATAAAATTGCATTCTTATCTACGTGTTGATTGTATTTCACTGGTCTCAAAACTGTCGAAAATTAAGACAACAGAAAAGCCCAACAACCACAATTTTTCAACTCGGACTAACCCGGCAAGTCGCCTCGGAACGAGCCCGGTCAGGGTGGGTGCTTCGGACCAAATGACTGCAGACCCGGGTCAAATCCAGTCAAAAATCCGGAGGCTTGCCTGAGTTGATTCTCGGACCGGGTATAAAAACTATGCCAACAACGATATAAAAACAGAACCGAGCTAGACATAATTAGAAAAGACAGCCTTCATAGACACCAAACTCATAGAACCAAAAATTGCTCAGCTGCTTAACAGTAAGGACAAATATTTGATAATGAACTGACATGAAACAGCCCCAACAGTTTAACTAACACCAACTGCACTCTGTCTTCAAAGAACAATGTACACATTTGCTCCAAAAATTAGTTATATATATACTCGTTTTTTTAAAGACATTCATGAAGCAGTTCGGGTAAATCGTTTCATTTTTTTTTTTCTTTTTCATTCTGCGCAAATGCACCTAATCTCGGTAATCAAAACTTGACAAAATCATCACTCGTAGATGAAACCAATTAATCATCACTCTTCAGTAACTAAGAAGAGCAAGTGCCTAATTTACAACTGATGACTAATTTTTATTACAGGAAATTATGACTGAAGTGTAAAGTTTCAAGCGGGTAAATGTTACAAGGAATTTAGGTATGTAAGCTAAGGTCATTTGAGTATTAAGTTCATCTCCTAAACAAACCTGAAACTGGAATTTAGGTATGTAAGCTAAGGTCATTTGAGTATTAAGTTCATCTCCTAAACAAACCTGAAACTGGAATCACGCGACTAATGTTTCCAACATAACCCAATCACAAACCAAAAGTAACAGTAGTAACAATTTGCAGCACATTTTTACCACATTATAACGAAATTATATCTGGAAACACACAAACTTCATATGGTTTGTACGTATGATCTTCCAAAAGTGCCTCAATAACTTGACCAAGAGCTCTTATTAGAACCTCAGACATAACATTTCAAAGCCGAAAGCAAACAAATACTAGAGAATCCACAAAACTCAGAAAGTCGTCTACATATCGTTTTTTTTTTTTCGATATAGAATGTCTAACATGGAAAGGAAATCAAGATAAACTAAACTTCACTATTGATTACCTGCAATGTGAAGACCAATCAAGATAGAAGGCTATGCTGGACGGCAAACAAATTCAGCAGTTACACATCTTCCTTTCTCATCGTAAATTTGGCCTATGACCCAATAGCTATGTCATCTATATGCCTAAAGACTCTTACAAACAAGAAATGATGTGCTATTGTGCTCTGAAGTCTGCTAATCCAATTTGTTGTAAAATTCAAAATTTTCTGTCGATGAGTTTCAGATGCAATTATGTAATTTAGAAACCAGTTCCCGAACAGGATTGAATCGGACACCTCAAACCAAAATCACTTTTCTATGCGTGAAACTCGGAAAAAGGGTTTCTACACGAATTACGCAGATTTCAACTTGGCCGATGTGTTTGCAAGATAGGAAAGCGTCTTGTGCCCGACAAACATCAAGAACATTCCCAGTACACCCAGTGCCTTCAATGTTGTGAACAGATCCAACTGCAGAGTAGAAAAGAAGAACTTAAAACAATACATATAATGGGAGCTTCGGTATTTAGATAAAACTAAAATGTTCACAGAGGCCTAAATAGTAAATTCAGATTGGCACAGGCTACAGTGGATCAGAATTTCAATTAATGCATTTGATCTACTTTTTCAGGAAAAATGATGTATATAATTGCAGAATGAAGTGAAAAGTTTTAAGATATTGGATATGCAAAAACAGAAGAGAGGCAACATCAATTTAATTGAAATTTTCTAAAATTCAAACCAGAGGCAACGAACACATACCTTGAACCAGAAGAGCGCGTAGAGTGTGAGAACTGCAGCAATGCCCATGTGGAAGAGAATGGCAAAAGTCGCGGGAACAGTAGACTTGGGCAAATTCTTGAGGTTAGCACGAAGGTACACAAGCTGCAGAGGAAGAAAAGAAGAAAAAAAAAAAAAAAAACAGCTTTAGGGGGTCTCTTGGGATAAAATAATGCAAGGAAGAACAGTAATAATGTATAATTAGAAGGTTACCCCAGCCAAGAAACCGAAAAATGGCAAGAGAACTAAGCCCAAGAAAGCAAGTGAAAGCTCTCTAGGGGGACGTTTTTCTGGAGCTCTGAAAATGTGAGCTATCTCTGCCTTAGGCTCATATCTAGAGTATGGGTCAACAGGTTGTGCAGGAGGCCGGGCAGCCTTTTCAGGTGCATCAGGAAGATCCAATTCAATGTGACCCAGAGCTTGTAAGAAAGAGTTTTCCTGAATGTACAGAACGCAAGATCAACCATGTGATACATGTAAACGAGCAGATGATAAAGATTTTCAAAATGTGGTACTCTTGATTCATAAAGCATCTACCATGACTGAGTCTCCAACTGTAAGTTGAATGTCATATCTCCCAGACAAATAGAAGAATTTCTCAACCAGACCCAGAAAATCCTACAATAAATATGCAGTTAATATTAGCAAAGGTCCATTGAGCTAATGATGAATGTCTGAAGTTGAAGAATGTATTTATGTCTATGTTTGGTAGACAATTAAGCTAAGCTTACAGCTTATTTGGTTAGCTTATAAGCTCCCTGTATTCAAATAAGTCTCGCTTGGTAGGACAAGCTTTTTTAAAAAGCTCGAGCTTATTTGATAAGCTTATTTAGGTAGCTTTACAAATAAGCTAGTTGAATTTTTCAAATAAGCTAATTTTACCAAACACTTTTATCATATAAGCTAGCTTTTCAACTATAAGTCATAAGCTATAAGCTCGAAAATTTCTATTAAGTTATAAGCCAGCTTATCAACTATCAGCTAGTGCATCAGCTAGTTTTACCAAACATAGCCTATATCACAAGCAGTTGCTAGTAAGATTTCACAAACTAAATACTACACAATATGAATATAAAAATTGAAGATATTTAGATAGGAATAATAATATAAGAATACTGACATAAACTACAAATCAGAATATGATGACTGAAAGGTGCGTCGAGATGGGAGCATAATTTAATTTGAAGTACAGAAGGTTGAGAAAGTAATAGAGCACTTAACTAGTACTATCTCAGATTTTTTCCCCGAGTTCCCCACCAAAAAGATGTGTTCAACTCCACTTACATGTCTCAGCTTGAGGAATGCCTAAATAGAATAGCACAAAAATACATTAGTACTCACATCACATGATTAATAAAGAATATAGTAACATGAGCAACTATTAGACCAACCTGATGAGGCTTGAAGGCATTTCCAAATGGACTAGTCAAGCTAAAGGTCAACTTCAACTTCTGGAGGTGATTAGCAGACAGAGCAACAGAGTTCTCTCCTGGTAAAGCCAGCCTGGATAAATAAATAAAAAAAAAGGCACCCAAGGTTCCATTCTACATAGTGTAAGTTCCTAAAAATGAAAGCTTTGGATCATATATAATTAATTAATAGGATATTTAAGAGATTTAAAAGGGAACCAAGCAAGAAATAATTCATCAGTTGCCAGAAAAAAAAAAAAAAAAAGATGAAAAGAAACTAACCAAAACAAAACTTGCCCCTAGTCCACATAATTTCGTACAAAATATGAAACAACACAAGTTATGGTGTTCAGTGTTGATAACTCGAGAAATTTTTTAGTAGAAAAGGGAAAATTGAGAACATAACATTGAGACATTTACATAGTTTTAAACGGCGAATGGCAAAGCGAGGCGATACGCCCATAGCCTCGCCACGTGGCGAGGCGATTCGCCATGGCGAGGCCTCGCGAACACAAGCCATCAAAGCTTAAAAAATATATATATACAGATAGTAATATCATATATTTAAGTCTAAGTGCCAAAATAATCTTAAATATCCTAAAAAAATTACATAAATTAAATTTAGTTGTAATTATTAAAAGCATCTAAAACTTAATTGTGAATACTAGTAATAAGGTAAATAAAAAGTGTAAAGTAAAAGAAAATGAAAGAAAACTGTCACCTTTGACTATTGACAAAACTAGTAAACATAAATAAAGAAAAGAAGAAAAAGATAGGCGGTGGGAACGAGAAAACAGAGAAAGAGAGAAGGAAAAGAAAGGAAAAGGCACGCATCGCCGACCGTCTCTGCGGCCGTGAGATGGTGGCCGGAGTTCAGAGAAGGCCTGAAATGGGATGGGTCGACCATGGGTTTCTGCAATATTCAAATCTGAGAAGCCTAAGGAGTTCTTTCGCAGAAACCCTAGTTCTAGTTTGGGGAGAAGCCATTTAGGGATTTTTCACTGAAGTTCTTTTGCTTCGTGGATCTGGGAGATGAAGTGAAGAAAGAGCTCGATCTGTATTAATTTATTCTCTTTCCAAAAAGTGGCACACGCTTTTCGTTTTTTTTTTAAATGGACAGCGCCTTTAATTTCTCTGGAAGGAGCCGAGGCGCGCCTCACAGGCCTCTTGCCACGCGAAAAGGCGAGCTGAGGCGACCTGAAGCGAGCGCCTCGTGAACAGGGTCGCCTCAGGCTGTGGCGAGGCGATATGGTCCTCGCCTCGAGGCGTCGCCATTTTAAACTATGGACATTTAATTAAACCAAGTATGAGAATCCACATACGAAAAAGAATCCAGGACAATAACTAATTAAGAAAAAGAAAAAAGATAACAATTATTATAAATAGATAAGTTAAGAATGTACTTAGTCTTAGTTTCCACACTCCCAAAGTCACTGTCAAGTATTTCAATCTCTGCATTCTCGATCTTAATGTCTCCAGTCACATGAATAGGTACTTTTGTCCTCCCTCCAGTAGCATAGCTTTTCTTATGTTCTGGATCCTCAAATACAATCTAACGATTGTGAAGTAACGATATCATTACATGACAGGAAAGAGAAAATTGGCTATACTGAACAAAATCAGAGGATATTAAGGGCGTGAATAAAAGGGAAAGTTAAGCACCTCAAAAGAAAAAATATATTTTCCAACATCAACATCTGTAGGCAATGTTTTCAAGACATGCACTGCATTCTCAGGGTCAAATTTCAGCTTCTGCATTATGAAAAATCATAAGCATTATTGCTTAACATGCATTAAAGTTAAAACATGACTGATATAACCACATACAATATAGAAATCTAACTTCCTACACTGCCATCTATTGAGAAGGTAGAGCACAACAGATACCTGGTTAATGATAGAAGCATCCTTAGAGCCAGACACAAATATCTGCTTGAGGTTCACAGACAGAGGCGGAGCAGATGAACCCATCACAGTACTGACCCTAACCTGAAAAACAGAGTGTTCATGAGCTGGATAACTTGGCCTGCACAAGCACAGCATTCTGAACAGAAGACTCCAATTAAACATATAGTCCGCTCTATGAATTGTCTTAAATTAACTATAGGCCTGTTCAATAGATTTATCTTAAATAGTTTTGAGCAGGCAGCAATGAGTTTTGCAACATATCAGATGCAAGCTAAAATAAATTTATTCTACACCTGTCAATATCAAAGAACCAAAACAACAATCTTATCAAAATAAGTAGGAAATGATGGGTAATATATTGGTCAATCAATTTCATTCGAGCAAAAGATTATGAGGCTGGCAGACCTTAAGTTGATCTTTCTTGGTCACCGAAAGGACAGTGGCTGGAAGTGACAAAACAAGAGGAATTGATACCCTGAAACAAGTATAAAATGATGAGTAATATATTGGTCAATCAATTTAATTAGCGTAGTTTTAGAACATTAACAAGTATAAAATGTAACAGGAGCAACTGCATTAAAAAAAACTTTTATAATGGAATGCACATTCAGAAAGTAATTCATAACAGAATCATATGGAGAGGTAGCAAACATAGGATGGGGCAAGGGGAAACACAGAAAGAAACCTGTGAGTAGAAATAACTATGTGAATACTTGCCTAATGTTTTCCAAGCATGCCAACGCATCAATTTGGTAATACAAGTCTTTGGCACTCCCAGGAATTCCAACACCAAGGAAAAACTTTGCCAAACCCAAAATTTTCTCCCCTGGAAGCTGCAATTGTTAAACCACTAGATTCAGAATATCTTGAGGAAGATATAATCAATACACACACACACACACACACACACAAAAAAAAAAAAAAAATGAATAACATACATTTAAATTTTCGTTGGTGACTTCCACAAAAGCTGTGATTCCACGGACTACTGATGCAGAAGCTGAAAGAGGACCTCGGTGGCTATGCGCATCAACAAGCTTCTCATCGAAATAACAAGTCCCATCATCTAAACAACGCAAGCACGGAAAAAAATAAAAAAATAAGAAAAAAAGGTTGTATAATAATTTGAACACAATAGCGGACCTCAATCTTTCCATACAAATTTGGATTTGATAAGACATAACAAAGGCAAGTTTTTGCTAGTTTTACTGTTGGACCTTGGACTCCTCAGATAGAATAGAAAACTAAGTATGAAGATAAAAAAAAAGAACCTATAAAGTATATGAGCCAATACTGTGGCATCAAATTCAAATGACAGTTGGGACCAACCAAAATTTGAGCATAGCAAAGTCTGATAACATAACTAATTTTCCATCTGGAAAATGATACTATGAAAATAAGGAAAAATGAATAACATGTGCAAAGCGAAAAATTGGGCTTTTCCTTTTTGGTAAAACGTATTTGAGAATGGGCTTTTACAATATAGCATTTGAAAAAAAAAAAAAA